>VDFB02093516.1:0-28132 GCA_007258455.2 Sequoia sempervirens
AAAAATAGTCAAAATGAAAATGAATGACTTTCACTTTTTTTTGCTTTTATAACGCGCTCACGCTATGAGTTTTCAAACTTTTTTAAAAAAATTGGCCACAAAATTGCTACCCAACTTCATGCACCTGCACCTCAGGGAGATCACCTTGCAATATAATATGTACCCCTAATGTTTTGCTTGAGGACAAGCAAAATTATAGTTGGGTGGAATGATGGGTTTCCTTATTAGCCTATTTTTTGTTACTTTTATGCATACTTTCAGACACTATTAGATAAACCTTTCAAACAATACTCCTATGCTATGTTATCTTTTCTTGTTTATTATACAACCTTGGACCTAAATCATAGTAATGGAAGTATGGTTATAATATATACTTAGCATTACATGGTTTATATGTGAGTATGTATGAAATATGGATGGGATTCTATGTTTAATTATGGTAGTTAGCTTTGTGTAGATGTTTTGTGGATTAACTTCTTGCTGCTCAAAAATAAACTATAGCTCGTAGCAACTAGAAGTTGTAACTCACAACAAAACGAAGGCTAGTACAGCGAAATAGGGGAAATGCCAAATCAAACTGAATGTAATAACCACTATATGAAGACACATGATGGAGTTGATCGTGTATCATTATGATAGCTAATAAAGCATTAGAGAAGAATTCTTTTGTTGATGGGATTTTGAATAGATTCAAGTGTGTTTTACATGCAATTTTGTTTTACAAAGTTTCAATTAGGTTAGAACTCTTCTTTAATTTTAGGTTATAGTTTGAATAATTCAATCTTAACTATATAATTTGATATCTATGAGTGGTAGTTAGTGATTGTAGTTAGGATTTATACTTATAATAAACTCCACCATGCTTTTCTATAGTCGGTGGTTGATTCCTTACATAAATTAGTTGATTTTAGGTATTTTTTTATCAATTGCTTTTCGGTTTGGAGTTATTATCTGTGAGGCAGTATTTGGTTAATCGAGAATGATTTCTTTGAATATAATTTGTGAAGAAGATTTTGTGTAATATTTTGTGATGCATAATGAATGAAGTTCAATTTCACATGGATGTGTAGAATCTGATATTTAGATTTGGTTCTAGTTAAGTGTGGGCGGACACTTGAGGCGAATACTCAAGGTACTTGTTCTTCCTTCATTTATGGCTATTCATTTTTGTTTAAAGTAATTTTTTGTTTATCATTGTTTCATAAATTGCATGAAAAGCATAATAGACTCTCATACTTTGATTATCAGTAACGAATGTTCATGAGCATGCATGCAATTGGTTAATATGTAGTACTCTAGATATTAGAATAAGTTTAATTTCCAATTTGAGTAGTTCTGAGTTAGTTCAATAATTTTTTTATTAGCAGCAGTTCAATTACAAGTTAAGTTGTAGGCACCCGTAGCCATTATCTCTAGTTTGTTTCTTTCAATGTTATGCAATTCCGTAAATTTCCAGCAAGTAGAACACCTTAAATAAAATAACCTAGGTATCCTTAAGTCTCTTAAGGTACATACAGTGCAGCACCATCACAAGTTTACAAGTCTTGGGTTGACGTCCTTTAATGTAGTCTTTACAACGTTGAGTGGACTATTCAAGTAGACATACCTTTGAATTGTGTAGGTTCTACCAAGTTTACAATACATTAGTTTAGACTCTACAAACATGATCATGAATAACTTTAAAATAAATTCATGACTTTGAATACTTGGTTGTGATTGCAAATATCCATCTAGTTATGTAGAATTTCAAAATAACTAGAAATTTTCAAAATTAGGTCACATATTTTAATATCTCTATAAATTATGGATAAATTTAATATCTCCATAGAATATGATTGTAAATGTCCATTTAATTATGTAAAATTTAAATTGAAATCTAAATTTCACATATTAAGTCGATTACAAGTATCTTTCTAAATTACACAAAGCTTTTAAACAAAATTATGATTTCATTGATTGTGACTCAAAATATTTATTTACTTGTATCTTATTTTAAAATAATACGAAGTTTTCATGTAGTATAGTATGACTACAATTGTCTATGCAATCATGCATAATTCTTAAACAAAATCAGCAATTATATTTAGTGAATCATGACTACAAATAGCTATGTAGTCAATGCACTAATTGGACTAATGCAAAGGTTTTGGAGCAAAGATATATGACAAAAACAAGCATACAATGAAGTTGAGATGATGTGTTTCGATATAATGTCTTGATAATGTTTCTCTAATAAATGTTTTTTCATAATTTATTGGTTGTCCTTATATAATCGCTACAATATCTTATTTATAAATAAATAAATATCTTTGAACACAATATATCGTACAAATCCATACAAACATACTCTAAACTAACCTGACACAATTAATAAAAAAAGATTGAGAATATTTAATTTAAATTTGATATAAATAGATCAAACAATCAAAAGCAAACTATAAGAATGGATAAAAAAGAATTGAATAATAATATCAACCAAATTCATACAAAATTATAACACTTATAATCTAATCAATAAAAAAATTACATGCCCCGATGTCCTTATTACTGCAACTCATGAGAAAATCCACACCACTGTTTCTTCCAAGGACATTGAATACCACATTTTTAGGTCATACGATGCAATTCTACAAATTCAATGAAACCGGAAAGTCTCAGTCATTAAAGAAGAATGTAGAGGGAGAGATTCTCCTAAACAGGGGTATTCTGCATTTGCAGTGAATTTGGCACCGTCTGACACAGACGTGAGGAAACAGATGGCTGTCCTGTGTGACAAGCCTGGCATATATACATGTCTTCATTCATTACACTGGAAAGCCACTGATTCTGACGATAACAGCTTTTCACAATTCATAATGATAATTGTTTGAAGTTTTCTGAATTTGATTGTGTGAATTTTTTTGCATCAATGTTTCGGATCACACTCCGTGATCCATCATCACCATGAAAATGAGAGCTCAAGTAAAGTCTCTATCATTAAAGAAGAATGGAGAGGGAGAGATCCTAATGGATTCTTCTAAACACAGGTATTCTGCCTTTGAAGAGAATTTGGCACCGTCTGACAGAGAGACGCGAGTAAACAGATGGCTGTCCTGTCTGACAAGCCTGGCATAGATACTTGTCTTCATTCATTACGCTGGAAAGCCACTGACTCTGACGATAACAGCTTTTCACAATTCATAATGATAATTGCTTGAAATTTTCTAGATTTGATTATGTGAATTTTTTTGCATCAACTTTTGGGATCACACTCCCTGATCCATCATCATGATGAAAATGGGAACTCAAAAAAAGTATGTCATTGAAGAGGGATAGATTCTAATGGATTATTCTGAACAGCGGTATTCTGCCTTGGCAGAGAATTTGGCACCGTCTGACACAGAGGCATGAGGAAACAGCTGGCTTGTCCTGTCTGACAAGCCTGGCAAATATACATCCCTTCATTCACTGTGCTTACTATGCCGGAAAGCCACTGAGTCTGACGTTTAAGTCTAATCCGTAAATAATATAGACCTGTCGAAATCTCAGTATAAATTTATAGGTCGGTTGGAAGATTGAAGGGGATTACATTAAGTTTATAAATCGGTTAAAAGATTGAAGTGAGTGCAGCGTGCAAAACACGATTACATGGTACGTACAGAATAATGCTGTGTGCACGACTTTATTTGCAGCTAAAAACAAATTAATGAACTCCACGCATTCACCATACGATAAAATATCTCATATGAGATGAGTAGATAATATCCCATTTCATCTCCAGCGCATTTAATTGAGTTCAAGCAAAATTTGACTGAATGAAACTTTGTTTTCATCCATGGATATCTTATTCAAACTCCCCATTCATATGTGGCGGTAAACCATTATATAGATACTTGCTTTTCCTCCCGATCAACTTTTCTTTCTTTCACATGCATTATTATGACGCGTTTACAGTGCAATCTAGGTATTTCGTTGAAATTGCAAGTCACAAGAACGACAGTAGAGCATATGAATTCACACTTAATTTTCAATATCAAGGTTGAACACAAGGTTGAATCCCCTGAAAGTGAAGCAAAATTATTCACTTTCACAAGTGAAATTTCAGTATTACGTTCGAGTTCCACCTCTCAATTATTATTAAATTTTATTTATATATAATTTATAGTAAGTATTAATTTAATCGATCAAGAATATTCTATCTAATGTAGAAGTATCAATTTCATAACTTTTTCAATCAAAGTCATGGTGATGACTCTACACTACTTTATTCTAGAATATGGTATGCTCTCAAGGCCAGGATTGTCCCTAGACCCAAATCTAAATCTTGATGGTTCATTCGTAATTTTATTGCCTATGTATTTCTTTTGGGAATTGAAAGTTTTGTAGTTCATACTCTCGTTTGTGTTGCAATTACGTAGGTGATTATCTCTTATACACTACCTAAGTACACATCGGGGTTAGCTTAGGCATACATTAACAACATACAAGACAACTAGCTCATAACCACATCACAAGTGCACATAGTGACTAGTTTAGGCATATATCTCATATACACAATGTGAAAATTTCACTCTTACATCACATATACATAATGTGATAATTATTATATGCAACACATCACATAGTGTGAGTAACTCAAGCACCCAACACATATACATAATATGAATAACTTAACAATCTCATAAATACATGTAGTGACAAGCTAGCAAAAAGAAGTAGTTGCAATGTTATTACAAGCATCTTTTCCTTGTCCTAGTTCACTAGCACATAAGTCCATAAGCACATCCCATCTAAAAAAGGAATGTTGATGCATCCCATACTGCACCATGGGTCCTATCATTTTTTGTAATCCATTGTCATTTATGACAACAAACAAGCATACCATGCTCCTTATTGTCATCACTTGCAAAAGCCTAAGTATAATGATGTGCAAACACTTGAGGCTATTTTTATGTAAGTACAAATTGATTGACTCTCACACACATAGTGTCTGGTGTCAAAAATCCTTGCAATTTCACCTAAACTTTTGTATCCACTTTAGTGTCCAGTCCCTTAGCATTTGTGTAGGCTCATCTTAGCCCTTGCATCAACATTTTTCCCTTCAAGATGCTCAAGACCCCTTTTCAGGAGCTACCTTCTTGCACCAATTTTGTGTTAACCTTGTGTTTTTCTCATTTCCCACCCTTTTTTAGCATGATTTATTTGGACACTAGTGGGTCACACGGACGTCAACATGTTGTGCTAGCGTCTTGCAACATTTTAACATTAAAACAGTTGTTCGTCAAGTGTTTTTCCACTTGTCGCCTATCTTGGTCGGTGAAAACAACTCAGGACGCCTTGTAATGGCTCGAGAATCTCTTTTTCCCTCATCTTCTCTCTTTAAAGTCTATCTTTTCACTTCATTTGGTCTATCTTGTCTCTCTTACTCTCTTGAACATTCTCTCTCATTCTCTCTTCTCTTTTTCTCTTTCTCTCAAGCTTACACAACTCTCTACAACTTGCTACAACAATCTCAAGCTCTCACAACATTCTCTATAGCTCTCTTGGCTCTCACAACTCTCTCTTTCTTTCTCTCTCTTTGGTTTCCTTAATCCTTGTAGGTATATCTATTTATCTTATGTCTTGAAGCATCTTGGGATTTATCAGTTGACATCCCTTATCTATGTATCTTTTTATCTATATGTCTATCTAGCTTTCCATGGAGGTGAAAACACCAAAACAAGGGTTTGACTGAGGAAAACCCCTAAACAGCCCTAACATTTTCTCTTAGTCGTATGTGTGCAGGTGTTAGAGATATTTTATTGTTGGAGGCTTCATTGCTTGGTTTGTTGTGAGTTCTTCCTTTCTCGTCTCTAATTTTATCACTTACATTTCATTTAACCTACATTATTTTAGTTTTGTTATTTTTAATTATTTATGTGCATTCTTAATAGTTCCTAGCAATCAGAATAGAAGTAGTCATTTTGTTGTTTTTTGGGATATTCTTGGTTTTTAGTTTGTACGAGATGTCAACACATCACAGGGACGTTAGCGCACCGTGTTGTCATCCTTGGTTGAGAGCTCGCTAGTCTGTCTAGAAGACCTATGTGACTTACTCTTTCTATTTTTGAGGAACTCTCATCATTTTATCTTGTCATCTAAGCATTGATCCTTGTGGTAGTTGAGGACCATTTGCTCCCTATAGACTCTTCTTGTCCTAGAGAGTCGAGAGTAACAAATCTCCTCCTCTACATTTTGATGAACCTGACATGAACACTTGATCTTGATACAAAAAAGGACAAATTCAAGATTTTCCCTTCGAAGAAAAAAAATTTGGGGTGCTACTCCAAACCCCATTCCATGTCAAAGTAGGAATAATATGCTGGCCTTCAGCCAACTGATTTATGCATTATTTATTATATTTAGCTCATTACTTTCAAAATGCACTTATTATCTTCTTTTATTAGTTCAGTCTCTAATTTTATTCAAAGTGTTAATGATGTTCCATTCCATGCATGTGATTGTGACTTGCCTTTTCCTATGTCACTCTGTATCTTTGATCCTTCCCACGAAATTCCTCTTGTTTCAGAGGATATTTTATTACAAGAGGATGAAATCATTGATACTTTTCTTAATGTTACTCTACCTTCTCTTCATTCCAATGGACTCTCTTCTAGAGACAGTACATTAGTGACTGATGAATCTCCACTCACATCAGATCCTCCAAGGATAGATGTTGAGAATATTTTTTCAAATAATTCCTCTATAAGTCATAATGAATCTATAAATGTAATCATAGTCTCTTCCACTCCTCAAAGGCCTAAGAGACTAGTCATTTATGTGACTCTAGCTAGTCCTTATCCTAAAAGGATTTGTTATATTTGTGGGCTTCCTGTTGAAAGTGATACACCAGATCTTTACAAGAAATTCATGCAATCTAAGGCTCCCTCTTATAGAGTGGTAGTCCATACTTATAATACTAGAAGGAATCAACATAAACTCAATCAACCTACTTCTTTGCCACCTTCTCAACCAAGCCTTCCTCAAGCACCTAGACCTGCAACTAAGCAATTGAGTGAGTATGATCTTGTCGAGCAACTTCGTATTACTCCAGGTGTCAAGATATCACCTTGGGATTTGCTTCAGACTACTCCAGTTTACCAAGGTATGCTTTAGGAATCCTTGCAAAATATTCTCTTACCTTCTTTCACTAGGCTGATGGATGTTGATGCACATTGATAGATCATATTCATGTGGATTCATTAAATATTGCATTCCATCTACATGAACTCTCGCCTCTAAAAGTATAGAAGCAAGCAGATCCTTTGTTGATAATAGTTTACATTAATAATATCGACATTAGGCATGCTCTTGTTGATACCGGTTGGACACTCAATGTATGTAGCATTGATTTGTTGCCTAAAATTAAAATTGATCTAGCCTCTCTTGTTGATTCATCCTTATATCTTTGTGGGTTTGATAATGTCGATTGACAAGCCTTAGGCATGATAATATTGCCTTTGAGGTTGGGACCCATTAAACTATATCCACCCTAGTATATGTTATTCTAGGATGATTACCATATAATCATCTCTTGGGGAGGCCATGGATTCATGCTTTAGGAGTAGTTACTTCTACCTTGCATCATTCTATGAAGTTTGTTGCTAATAATGAGGTGATCACAATCAAGGCTGACCCTAATGATCTACACATATGTGAGATGGTAGTTGTTGGTCAAGCTTTGATTGCACCTACTCTTAAAAATCTTGTTCTTGTTGAGCATAGGTTGTCATTTATGTCAAACTAATGTCAGCAGGTAATTATTGTTGACAATGGTTGTCAAAGGATGTCAGGGCTATCAGATGTGAAGGTTGTCAAAGATGAAGAAGATTGTAGGAGTACTAGAATTGTCATTTATCTTAAGTTTTTGGAAGCATGTTGTTTGTCAGTGTGCAGACTATCAAGTTGATTCATGTATCATATAGCAAGTTTGTGTTGTGTGATTTCCTTCAAATAGTTAATGTATCTGAAGAAAGAAAGCAAAGCCAAATATAATATAAATGATATGAAGAACATCAAGTTGGTGAAGTATATATATAGAACGAAGACATCAAATACTCAACACTTGAATATTTAATTCACCACTTGATGTGACAATATTATTTCATAAAAAATTGAGTCATGACTTTAAGTTATTTAATAAATAATAAAATGTCAACCATTGATATTTTAAAATATTTAACAGTTCTGGCATTATTCTGAAGGTTTGAATTCACAATTTTAGTGCTTCAAACATTTTCTTTTGGAATGCAACTATAGTCGTCCATCTTGCGATAACCATTGATCTTTGATGAACTTAGCGCTGACCGTTGATTCCTTTTAGACCATTAACCATGAGTTGAAGCTCGGTCCCACTGAGGACAAATGTCACAATCTCACATTACTGCAGAAAACTGATGACATCACCTTCTCAGCAGTGTAGGGGTGTGAGAGCCACTGAGATCGTTAATTGCCGATCTCAATCGTTGATTTTCATGAGCAAATATTTGTCACCTGACTTAGGAGATATTAAAGTCTTTTATACTCCACGGAACTAGTAATTGCCTAGGTCAAGGGGACAATCACCATGATGACTCCAAAGGCTTAAGTCATAAATTAAGTGACCTTCAACTGCCAGTAGCCAATCAACGATAAAATATTATTTTGGGTGTCATGACTTTAAGTGATTTAATAAGTAATAAAACGCCAACGATTGATTTTTGGAAATCTAACAATTCTAGTATTATTTCAGAGGTTTGAATTCGCAAGTCTAGTGCTTCATACATTTGCTTCCAGAATGCAACTACAGTCGTCCATCGAAAATTGACTAAACGGTCGTGGGTTATATTAATTTGCATTGACTTATGGTTTTATCTACATAATAAATATGTTGACGCTTGTCCCCATTCTAGGCACTTTATGAAGGAATTTGGATGTGTGGAAAATTTGTCTCAGAATAGAACAATATGTAGCATTTGATATTTTCACCACCCACGCTATGATTTTTTATTGGCATACCAGTTTATTTCGCCAATGAATTTTTTTATTGGTTTGAGATTATGTTTAATTCGCCAATGTTTTTTTATTCATTTGAAAATAGGTTTAATTCGCCAATGAATTTTTTTTGGTTTGAAAACATTTTTTAATCGCCAGCAAAAATGTTTTATTTGTTTGAAAACAGGTTTAAGTCGCCAATAGAAATATTTTGTTGGTTTGAAAACATGTTTAATTCACCAATGGAAATATTTTCTTGGTTATTTGAAAATATGTTTGTCCAATGAAAATATTTTCTTGGTTTTAAAAAAATTGCAATTCGCCAAGATTTTCCACAGACTTCTAGCGATTACAAAATATTCACCAATTGAGATTATTTTTTTCTCAAAAAATGAAAACAAAATCGCCAATAAAATTAATATTTTTTTGAGAAGTATAGCATGATCACCACCACATACCAACAACACCTTCGTAGAAGGGGGTTCCTAAAGTTATCCCTACCTCTAATGCATTGATGTTTGTCTTTACACCACCAACCTCCAAAACGCAATGTGTGATGGCCTTTGTAGATCCTTTGCATCGCTAATTGACACTTACTCGCTCATTTTCTAACAACGATATGCCATGAGCTTATTTGGTTCATCACACACTCCAGCGGTTTTCTTACCACTAGTTTTCTTCTAAAGTGCGATGCGCCATGAGTCACTTGATTCCACATGAGGGACACGTGTTTCAAATCCCTTTCATTGTTGTTATCCTTCATATAGCTAATTGCATGTTTTCTCACCTAAAGCTTTGAGCGATATGCGCTGAGCGATTATGATTATTCCACTTGTCTAAATCATGTACCATCACTCCACCGCTTCACATCACTAATGCATATTCACCCTCGAACACCTATGAGCGATGTGTGATGAGCAATAAAAGGAAATAAGTAATATACTCAAAGATGTTGGATACGTGTCAACACATTGCGCAACTCCATTGTATTGTGATTCTACATTTAAAAGCTCATATCAATAACATAATGTGCGATGTGCTGCTATAAAGAAGAAGGAAGGAATATGCCGAAACGATATTCTAATCAACAGGTGTCATCTTGTAAGTACATCGGATACATCATGTGTATAGTGGTTTGCAATTTTTTGAAGAAAACGAAAAAAGCAATGAGCAATGAAAGGCTTATGCTTTTCTTTCATCGCAGGGTTTCAATACATCGCTGTTGTATCTTCAAACATAAATAGCCTAAAAGTGATGAGTGATGGGTGAATGAAGGATATTCTCAAGAATATTCCTCCCATCCTGAGGACTTCACATCGTGATTTCATTTCATCAAGCTGGAGCCGATGTGCAATGAATTATGGCTTCGCAAAGGGAGTTGGTAGCTATTTTTAAAGCAGATACATGGTGACATCTCATCACATCACACCAAATGTTCACATTGTAGATTCATAGTGTGGTACCAAAAATCAAGTGGAGATATGTGATGAGAATTGATCACCGTTAATGGTGTTTTAAAACAAATTGATCAACGATGGAAATTTAAACATGAAAGGCTAAGTTTTAGAGCACTCATGTTTGCTTGTGCGAGCCATCTCTCGCCATTAATGATGTATCTGCTTGGACTTCGAGGAGCATAAAGAGCTAAATTATTCATTTTTGCATCACCTTTGCAAGAATTTGAAGGAGAACACAAAGGGGAGACCTCATACAAGTGTATTTAGAAAGTAAAAAGCTAAAGGTTCCTGAGTAAGTCAAATTTTCTACTTCTCTATGTGGATTTTCCAATAGGGGTAGAATTGGGAAAGAGAGACTAGTATTAGTGAAAGGAATTGTAACTTAGGGTTTTTACAATTCCTATTTTAAATTGTAAAAAAGTGAAATATAGGCCCTGGTCTATTTGAAGGAAAATACCAATAGGGTTAGTTGTAGGACCCATAGCTAAACCCTGTGAAAAAATAGCCCTAGCTTTTGATTTCAAACCTATAAAACCCTAGCTCCAATAATTTCTTCAAGATGAGTCAAGTCGGTGAGCAGTCTAAGCCAAAGGCTAAACCTAAAAAAGAAAAGGTTAAGGTTGAAACATAAAAGTTAGAGGTCTCAGAGGCATCAGAGAAGAAAAAAGGATTCAAGAGGGACTTCACCCATTTCATGGAGGTGACCAAACAGAAATGCTTCTAAGTGTGAAACCAGTGGGAAAAAGGGCTACAAGAGAGGGTATATTGATAGACCACCTACAAGATTTGGCACGAGGAATTGGAGAAATTGTAGTGCCATAGATTGGATGGGAGCTTTTCTTATATGCTTTCAACCGAAGAGGGGCAAACCATCCAACATGTCACTCATGGACATGTGATAGAAAACTTATAGTTCCTAATGTATTTTTGGAGGTTGATCTAATATTAGAGATAGGTAAATGTTATGACCCTCAAGACAAGGTCATCAAGAGTGTACAAGGAAACCTACTGCAAGACATCTCTAGAAGTCAGATAGTAGAGATTTTCAAGATAAATCCTTCTTCAACTATCACAATCAATTTTGTTGCATTATATTAGGAATATGAGAATGATAAGTATGGATACCAAAGACATGTGCTTCCAAGGCACATGAGAAGAGATCAAAACAAGAGGGATGTGTGGTTCTCACTGAGGGAGGTGGAACCATTTGATTGTGATGAGTTTGAGGACTACTTCAAAAATACCGACTATGGTTTGTGTCAGGTCCTGGGGAGACAATATGATGTAAAAATGAATGTTCCTCTAATGGTCATGGCCATGGATATCTAGAAAAAACACTCAAACAGAGGTTTTGACTACGCAACCAACCTTGCAGAAGAAATCCATAAAGAGTTAGTAGGATTGAAAGATGCAATATCTACCTTTAGTTGTAGACACTATTCTTTGTTGATGCATATGCTATTTTGGATGGGCTAGAAGGCTTGGAGGAATTTAATGAAGTTAAGAGAAATGGATGAGTAAGATAATTATTTACCTGTGCAAATGTGGACTCACATTTGGGACCAAAAATGTCTCGAGTCCAATTATTCTACCTTTTGCAATGGATTCAAGCTTGGTATTATGGAGCATCTAGGTTTGAAACCTATGTATAGGATTTTGAGAAGCATTAAGGAAATCCTGAGACCATTAGATTTTAGGGAGGGTACAAAGCATGACCATAATTAGGGTGATTGGTACCTACATTCCCATTATACTACAATCAGAATTTATGGAGCCAAGGTGTAGCCCCATTGTTTGCCAATTTATGTTTTTGACTGATTAGCATTCATGGAGATAATTTGGCAATTAGATGCCATGGACAAAGAGCACTTCAAGGATGTTAGGAAGGGTTCTCTCATAGCTACATAGTTTTCCTTTTCTTATTTTGTTGTTACATCAAAGGAAGGTTATAATAAATTTGGAACAATGCCTTTTCTGCAATTCCAACACAGAGCCTTGGAATTTCTAGGATTCTTAGATCTCCCGTGTGATTTGGATCTTCCTTTGTTTTCTTTGATCGTATCCTTCTTCTTTCCTTTCTCCTTGGATCTATAATGAACCACAAGAGCCTTCATAATCAATTCAAAATATTTTATCCAAATCTCCTCAAACAATAGAGATGTAATCACATCATCCATCTTGAAAGTGGTAGTGGTACTTCCAATGGCCATAACATGGTGGTCTCACAAATTTGGTAACAAACATAACTTAATTTCATGTACAATGATCATCCTCCTCCATTTTCATACTAATAGAGGAAAATTTGAAAACAAGCATGTTAAAAGAATTCGTGATTAGCAGTAGATCCTCCATCCTCCATCCTTAGAGAGAAAAAATGATTTCTTAGGAATAAATTATTTACTAGGGATTTAGCCTGATAAATTTATCCATGTTTCTTCCACAAAGATGCAACCATTTTATCCTCATGGACATTTAACAAGATAGATTATGCCAAAGTCTTATGAGACTCTTAGCCTTCCGATCCATTTTATGCCAATCTTCTTGTTTCATGCCTGATGGCATGGTATTAGATATTGTGAGCCATTGATCTCTATCCACCAATAGGTCCTACATCTTGAGTTTCCACAACTTAAAGTTGCCTCCATTGAACTTATCTAATTCAAATCTCCTAGATTTGCTAGCTATCTCTCCCACAACAAAGATTACAAACCCACTACATAGACTCCCACTCAAACAAAGATCAGTACAAAAAACCCTACCCAACAACTAGAATCAAAGGGGATCAAGCTTTGATACAAATTGAAAAGAAGCAAGGTATACATAAATGCTTCCTAACATTGATCTAATGAAGAGAGACATATAGTTTTAATTATTTTAACATTTACAATATGAGATGCATAATAGAGAGATTAATAAAATAACATCACATGCAACGTACAAATGCCCACAACACAAGATATATGTGGGGAAACCCTTTCGAGAGAAAAACACCACACTCTAAAACCTGCACAATCTATTATCGAATCAATGGTGATTATGAGAGACTTGCAATGCAAGTTCTTCCAGAAGTATACACAAATGTCAAATTCTGGAGTAATTCTAGCAGCATAGCATTACTTACAAATGAACCATACAAACTACTCCCACAAGCACCTTATTTATAGAGAAATACAAGCATAAAGGAAGCTTCATGAGCAAGCAACAAGGGATGGGCATCCAAATCCATGTGGCACACTTTTCCAACATATGTTTGACTTTTGTGACACTTTTCCAATGATTCATTATCCCCTTTACATGCCTCCATACTTGGACAGCCAAAAATTTCCCCAAATAGGTAATGACAAATGCCTTACAATGATATAGAATTTGTCATACATGACAACTCTTATAGCTATAAGAGAATTTTTCATAGAAAACTAATAATAGAAGATGCTTCTTACACTCTCTTACAACGTGTCATAGGTCAAACTTGGGCACCCACTTTCCCATGCAAAGATGCTAACACTTGTCCAACCTATCATATAATTTGGCTCTTACGCGTCATAACTTTGTCATAGGAATCTATCATAAAATTGTCATAGGAATCTGTCATAAAATAATGACTTACAAATTCCTCGAAGATGTTGAAACATGTCAAAAAATCTATTCCCAAAGTGAGACAAGTCTACATTTCCTTCTGGGGACCACAACATCCTTGTCACCTTCCAACATATCAACAATTCACCGTGCCAAGTCACATTAAACGAAAAATATATATGAGTAAGAAATTACAACATAGGCATAATTAAATTAATAAATTAATGCTAGGAAATTGTAAAGGTTGAGACACCTTAATTCCCAACAGTGATGGCTTAGATGAAATCTCTAGAAGGGTTTATCAAACTAAACTTTGATGGTTTTTTTATCAACAATCTAGGCCTCTATGGTACTAGATTGTTCTTGAGACATAAACATGATGTGTATAGATTCTAGAAGTAAGATTTTGCTAACCTCCTTATCACCCAATAATGATAGATCTACCACCTCAACAAAAAAACATGATGCAATTTCCTCTAGCATCCCTCCCCCAAGAGCTCTTTACTCTTTCATCTCTTGCTACAAAATTTTGCAAGCCAACAATTCAATATTTCTTCTAAGCCCTAATAAATACCCTCAACTCTAAAATCTTCTTTTATAGGGCCCCTCTCAACCTTCTCTTAATTTAAGTTGGCAAGGTGACATTACTTTCCATAACCAACATATTATCAACAAGTACTTGTATAAACCCATCCAAATTGGAGCTTAAGTCACTAGAGTAACTTTCTAAACACATAAATTTGATCATATAATTTGGCTATCTACACCTTTGGTTCTTAGAATCTAGCCTTGATTCCTCTATGGGTTCACCTTTCACAAAGATAATCAAAAAGTATTCTTCCTTATTTGTAGAAATGCCTCCTCACACATGATTCAGCTAATCATTAATATAAATGTATAGTTTTATGAAGCTTATGTTTGATGACTTGATAGAAGATACTCACAAGTCTAATAGAGAAGAATACCATACATAGATGTAACTATGTATGAATTCATTGAATATGCTAAATCGTTGTTGCCCCTTCTACAAATGAGTTCAATGTATTTTTGTTCCTTCTATGGAGACACAATAATTAACTCTTATCTCTATTTTTTAGCTTGAGAATTTTTTTTATTTTAACCAAAAGTACAATAAAAATTTGAATTGTCTTCGTTCAAGACATTGCTAATAAAAATTATGATACTCTAAATCAAATTAAAATAAAACAAAATGCTTTTTTAATTAAATTAATAAAAAAAAAGGTATTATCTTCATTCAATACATTTTGAACCATAATTATGTTACATGGTTTTTTAAACCCCTTACTTGATATACCTAACCCTTACTTGATATACCTTTTAAACTTTTAAAAAGATTTATTCATTTTTAAACCAAGTACTTCACAACCCAAAAATATTTGTAATCACTTAAATTCTAAAAATATTATATCTCCCTCCACAACAATATAGACCTGCTTTACAATAAATAAAATTTTAAAAAAATAATAATAGAATGCCAAAATCTCCGTATAGTATAAATGTATAGGTCGGTTGAAAGATGAAAGGAGTACATACGACGGTGCCGATAAAATATCTGGGTAGATATTATCCCATTTCATCTCCACCACATTTAATTTAGTTTAATTAAAGATAATTAAATGAAACTTGTGGATATTTTGTTCAAATTCCACTTTCACCTATGGCGGTGAACCATCATATACATGCTTGTTTTTCCCGCTCAACTTTTGTTTCATTCACATGCATTAATATCACTCGTTTTCAGTGCAATCTATCTCCTTCAATATTAGGGTTGAACATAATGTTGAATTCCCTAAAATCTAGACAAAATTATTCATCGTCACAAGTGAAATTTAAATATCACTTTTTGGATATATATAAATTTGGCTAGTGTATTCTAGTTGGTACATATGTGTAATAATTGTTTCTCAATTATTATTATTTTTTAATCTATTATAAGTATTAATTTAATTGATTAAACATCTTCCATCTAATTTAGAAGTGTCGATTTTATAACTTTTCTAACCACAATCATAACAATTCTACTTTACTATTCACACACTTACATTAGAATATGGTAAAATTTCAAAGTCAAGATCATCTCTAGACCTATATCTAAATCTCAAGGGTTCATTTTTAATGTTGTTGCCTACTTATCTCTTAGTTTAGCTCTAGAGGTGTTGACATATGGCCACATTTTCTTCACTTTATCATGCCAATCAACTAGCACCATATGAATAAGGAATTTGACACAATTATAACCACATAGGAATCACACCATATGCACATGACCCTTGTCAACATATTGTGGAAGGATTAAGTTAACAATTTATTGTATAAATAAATTTCACTCTACATTTTGTAAATTAGTTTGCCAGCTAGTAAGCTCAATCAACTCATTTGGCCTAGGTTGGTTGTACTCTAGGGTGTTTTGGAAAATTAAGTTGATGTTTTCTCTTTTCTTGATCATGGGAATTTTCTTCTTACCATTGTCTCGATAACTATTTTGTAGATTCACAAAATATCAATGAATGAAGGACAACATACTCCTCATGTTTTTCATATAGCATATTACTTCTTGTAATTATTTTTCTATAAATATTTTATATTTGAACACTTAATAGACATAAATCTATATTTGTTAGCATTGTTCCATAACCTTGTTGCTATTCATGAGATTATCCTCCAATCTTAGATGAGAATTGGATAATCAGTACTAATGAAAGAAACATATTTTATAGGTGACTCACTCAAACCACTATATCTACAACAAATTATACAAGAACATTCAAATAATTCTTAGGTGCATCTTTATTAAAAGCTAGCCTCTACAAATCCATACTCATAGAAAGCAATGCCAACATCTAAATCAACAACTTACAACTCCCATCAAGATTATAATTACATAGATTCTAAAAATTTACTAGAAAATAACCACGTTAATTTACCTTTCAATAAAATCAAATACAATCGAAACAAAACACTTTAGCATTCAATTCCAACAAGTTGGTTCTTTGATTAACAACATTCTTTTAGATTATGAGTGTGTTACCACTATCCAATGCTCTACATTTTAGCTCTTGTGTATAGAAATTGACATCTCTTGACAATGATGCATGAGTTCAATGAAAAACTCTCCTTTGAGTAGTAGAGTATGTGGAATCAATACCATGATTTAAAAAATTTATGCCAACACACTTCAAAACTTTATTGTTTCCTAGGTATAAATATAATAACTTTGGATCTTTATTGATCTTGAGTTTCATAAAAGATTTATGGTTTCATGTTTGAAGTCATCAACAAATGCATGCTTCACCAAGCCAAGCCCTACACACAAAGTTGTCCCATTTTTTTATTGGCAACTCTACTTATCTTTTAAGCATGTTAGTAAGTGAATTGAAACTTTCCAATCATCGATAGTTATTGGGGTGAAAACCCCTTATCAAGATGGTGAGGTTGGTTTATTGAAAGACAAAATGAAAATTTTCACTAAGGCAAGACATATAGGCAACTTGTTCCATTTTTTATTGGAAACTCTAGGTATATTTTCAACATGTTGGTAAGTGAGTTCACACTTGCCAATCACCAATATTTTTTGTGGTGAAAAATACTCCTCAAGACAATAAGGCTACCTTATTGAAAGACAAAATTGAAATCTACATTAAGGCTATACACTATGAAACTTTGTATTTGAGGGGTTTTAGGATTTTGTGTACATTTTACCTAAAAAAAATTTAAAAAAACAACACAAAAATAGAAAATGATAAAAATAACAAAATTAAAGAAACCCTGGGTAGGCTTAACATAGGAGATTGGCTATTCAATTACTTAAAAAAATAATGAAAAAGAATCAAAATACACACGATTAAGTAGAAAGTTGAGATCACTACCACATATACACCATTTATAGATGAATGAATATTTAATAATTTGCATTCACAAAATACAAGGAATACATGAAGAAAAATTAATTATTAAAGTTAGGAATGATATGCAATTCATGAGAAAAAATAGATGCGAAGTTTTGAAATTCTTCTTCTTAATCTTTGAAAATAAGGGCACAAATTCCACCAATTTCCTATACATTACTTTGTGAAAGAAGCAAAAATAAAATTAAAAAATCTTTTGCAATTAAATTCTAGCCTCTTGTGTAGGCAAGTAACTAAATTTTGTTAGTTGGGATTTATTTTCTCATAAATTTTTAAAAATATATATCCCCTCTTCAAATAAATCCCCCTTTTGAACCCTTTTAAAGTAATTGTAATAAAATACAAAAATTTCAATAAATTAGCAAATATTTAGTTTGTTAAAATATTTCATTATAAACATTAGAAAATGAATGTGCTATAAAATATTAAATATTCATTAACATGTGATGTTTAAATGAATGTCGTGAATCTTTATTCAAAAAGGGCTTTTATTGATGGCGCCCCTTGTTATGTTTTGGTCATTATCTAATTTCATCATCAATCATCAACATCGTTATTTTTTTAGTATCCTTTACTTTGAGTTTTAAATGTTCTTGATTACATTTATATCATCAATCTTTGCATTGTGTAATTTACATATTTTGGTTGTTTTGAGTTTCATAACTATTGTCATGAAGCTACCCTACTCATGTTCACAACTATGACTATGTGTTTTATATTACATAACTAATTCCACACAAGAGCTCTACACTCATAGGAATATACATAACCTCCAAACACTAGCACACTCCTCACTTTCCATCTTAAATTGAATCCATATCTTTAGCTCTATCATGCCAATCATATTCATTCCCACAACTATATTTTGTATCACTACATATGTTCAATCATATTGCTATTTCAACTCAAGCCCACATAAATGGCTATATGTCCATTCCAAGAGACTATATTTCTATATGACATGTCTTCAACAATAATTTGGAAAAACACCATGTTCACACATTTTACATACATATCTATAAGAGTACTTCTCATATAAAAATTGAGTCAAATCCCACAAGTGGAATCTTTTAGTTCTCCAAATAAAGCCCATATTCCTCATTTTGAGAGTTATTTAGTATTTTTGATATATTTTCATTTGATCGATCCATTGTCTCTAACCTTTCTTTTGTTAGTGCTAAAGTATTTAAATGTGTTGAATATAAAGGTTGGGATACATAGCTTTATGCAATAGCTAGACAACTAGATATATAATATCTCTCTTCTTTATACTACTTACTTGGAATGTTATGAATAGTGAGGGTTGAAGCAAATCTTCTAATATCCCTAGATATAAATCTTCATCAAGACATGTTTTTGCAACCTTATAGCCAACTCTTAGTGATATATTACAAATAAGTGGGTGTACTTCTTTGTCAAGTCTATGGAATAATAACCTCTATATTGTATTATAAGTCTCTTGATTTGTTTCCTTTCATCTAAAGGAGTTCCAATTATACATATTATCAATCTAGAAAGGAAGCATTCAATATGGCTCATGTGGAACAAAGCAATGTTCACACCAACACCGATGCAAGCATTCAATGGTCACTTGCATTTTGTAGCCAAAACATCTTGTGCAACCAAGAGGTCATTATCCATTGAATTCTTTGTTTGTAATTCACCACTCATGATAGTCACAAGATTTTCTATTTTGACATTTTCTTCATTTTCAAAGCTTGAAGAAAGTACTTTAACACCATTTATATCTAGACAACACACATATCCTTAGAGAAATTATATCCTCTTTGACATATTGAAGAACACATTTTGTATTCAGTAGTAGTTCTTCACAGTTGATTTACAAACTTCTTAAAGTCCAAAAAAAGAGATGGCATGATATTGATTTGCACAATTGAAAAAAATTGAAACAAAAATAAATACTAAATTCATTATATTTTAAAATTAGAGACAATAAAATTTTTTTGACAAATATGTTGGAACACCTTTAAATGCTATTAAAGCAATATTTTCTCAAATCTATTATAGAACTACAAGTATCATGACATTCCATAACCACATTTATTAAGGCATTTTATCAAAACAATCAACATGCTCATTTTATGTCTGCATACTCTGCATATGTAACTAATAAATAATGTTTAAATCTCCTATTTTCTAACTATTTTGTGCATATGCTGAAGCCACATTTCTACTGTTTAGCAGTTCATGAGTCATGTCTATGCTGTCACATTTCGTAGTCACATCTAAAAAGGCAGTTTCAATAAAACGTCCGATAAAACTCTGTGACTTTAATGTATGTCCTTGCTTGTTTCATGACTGCCATTTGGCGTAGGATGTTTGGTAAAATTACTTTTGTCTAAAATTTTGCAAAGCCTTTTCATGCATGTCCTACAATTACACCCTCCATGAGGTTGCATATGATTCATGTACCCTATATAACCTTACACAATGGCCCACATGCTTACCATGGCATTTGCAACTACAACATATGAGAAAAGCTGATTATCCAAGGCCTATGAGGGGTGCCTAAACTTTGCTATACAACTTTACTTTGGGAAAATGCGAGAATACTAGAAAGAGTTGAAAAATTTGGCTTCACAGCATGCAATTGCCAGAGCTATAGGGATGTTTGAAGTGGGATCTTAAGTGCATTTTGTAAATTTTCGTATGGCTTCATATGAAGTCCATTCCCCATCTTTTATATTACTTTGGCAGACTTGTATATTATACCTTACACTTAATAAAACTACACATCTAACAACAAATCTAAGTAAGAAACTTTCATTCAACATTAAATTAATAATTTAAAATTTGCAAACATACTTTATATCTTCATCTTTTGTATTTGGGTAAGATTGTGGAGTCATGAAACAAATTTGCAATTTGCATACAATTGTACAAATTGAGTCTGCATTTCCACCTTTTAATGTTTCATTATATTTTGACTTGCATTCATGCATGCAAATCTTGATTATTTGTCAAAAACATTACTTTGAAAACATCAAACTTCATAGTAATCATACATTTATATGTTACTTAACTGACCTCTTGGATTCCACTTCCAATTATATGAAACCACAAACTATGATGCAAATTACAAATCTTAATTCCATATCTACACTATTATTTTGATACAAACATTTTTGCAAGTGTGAATCAATATCATAACTTTCTTTGTGCCTTGTTAGCTTTCTCGTTGTGTGAGAATGAGAAATAAAAATCATTGTAATACAACTCAATTACATGTTTGATCTAAGAACAGTTACAAAATTGACTTAGAAAACTTAAAATAAATGTGATTGAATTTCAAATTACTTACAACTAGTATGTAAGATAATTAATAATTTTTCTTTAGAGTATCATAATTTGAATCTATTAGAATTAGAAGACGTAAGGTTTCTATAGACAATTGGAAAGATTTGCATGACCTTCAAGAAGATGAGTTTGAGGAATACACTTTAGCTATTGGGTTTTGACTTGAAATATTTAATGTTTTAAAATCAGCATGTTTAAATCTTAGGATAACACAACTTAACAAGGATGTCACTCTACAAGAAAAGGAGAAAGTTCTAGACACAACATTTCAACATAGCTAGTGATTTTTTAGATCAACATCAATTAAGTTATTAATATTGGATGTACCAAACATAATGGATACCATTTATATACAAGAAAAGGTGAATGATCCATATGCAACCCATGCTCCTACACATTGGCTCAAATATAAGCTTGTCTCATGCCACAATCTTCTCTTCCATGCACATACTAATATGTTCTACATATGGATAAAACACTTTTACAAAATGGATCTCATGCATATCTATAAAATGAGATATTATAATAGCTCAATACAACAAAGGCAAGAAAATAGTACACGATACTCTTAATCATGTCGCGGTAAATTCAAGAGTTTGCACTTCAACTTTGACAACAACATTACCAACTCCTTTCAAATTTTTCCTATAGTGAACTAATTAAAACTATTGTTAAATTCTAGATTAAATTTAATAAAATGAGAGATAAATAGAAAATATTTATAAACTATATAAAATTGAAAAGCTAAAATGAAAATTTGATATGAAAATAGAAATAGCAAAAATAAAACTTAGCACTAGTGGATGAAGATCACTTCTAAGGATGGTATCATGGTCTGAAAATATCCTTGTGATGCATGATAGTCCTTCTTACGGTTATTCTAGCCTCACAATATCATCTAAAAATGTTGAAAAATAAAAATACAATCACTATAATAAGAAACAAAGACAATGGAAGTAGCAAGCCAAGGGATATTGGATAATATAAAAATGCTAAAAATTAATTTAATATGTGTGTATGATCGTGAAAAATCATGTTTGAAGCTTAGAACTTGCACACAACCACCAAACTCTTAATATCAAGCCAAAATTTCCAATCCAAACAATAGAAAACAAATGAGCATAAAAGATCAAATGAATGAACACAAAACACAAATTATACCTCTTATGTCAAAATTGAATCACTTCTATTGCCCTTCTTTCTTCTTCAAAGATTTTAAAGAGTTGCTCTCAGATTTTGGAGTGCACTATTGAAAGACTTATGATGATAATGGCAAAGAACAAAGATTCAAGATGGTGGTTCCAAAACAATGGAGATTAAGGTTCGAATTTATAGATGAAGCGATGGTGAAATGAATGGGAGATCAAGAGATGAATGAATGATCAAGATCTGGACAAGACAAAATCCATAGGAAACTTGCTCATTTTTAAATTTGAAATTGGTGCCAATGATTGGAGAAATTAGTGGAATGGAAGCAAAATTAGTGGGTGGAAGAAGATTGGCAAAATTAGTGGGAATTTGTAAGAGATCAAATTTTGAAATTAGTGCAAATGAAAGAATCAAATTTTTGAAAATCAAGATATGTAAGACTTGAATTTTTGAAAATCAAAAAAAATGAAAAAATCATTTATTTTCAAAACCATTCATAATTAATTAAATTTAAACAATTTAATTAATTAAATATTGACATTAGGTTAGTGAGATTAAATGAATTAAAATATTTATTTAATCTAAGACAAAGTTAGGAATTAAATGATTAGACAACAATTATTTAGTCCGACAGATAATGAAATGGAAGATATTAGAATAATTAAATAATAAAATTATTTAATTATGTGTCCAGAATCTAAGATGAAGATTAGGGTTTAGAAGAAATTAGGTTAAAGACGGGAAATTAGTTAGAAAATGTTCTTTCAAACTTGGGACAACTTTAAGTGTCTACATTTTTCCCTCTCGAGACAATGAGATTTTTAGCATTGTCTCAAAGAAAAAATAAGAAAAATTCAAATCAAGTCTTGTCCTAGCATGCCCCAACAAAATGTGATAATGATGCCCCCTCGTGAAATTTGGGGAAAAATCTGAAAAGTGAGGTAAATTTTCCGATAAAATAGAAGAAAAATGTTAGCTAGAAGAAAAGGCTAGTAAGAAGTGAGGAATGGCTAGCTTGGTGGTATGAGATGCAAAGAAGATCAATCAAGAATTATTATCTATAAGAATAGGCTAGTGAGAAGAGAAGAACATTTAGTAATATGAATGGATGAAGAAAGGAAGTGATGAATAAGTCATCATGAGCCTTGATAAGTGCATATATCATCATCGAGCATTTTATGTCAAAGGGGATGACGACACTAAGGTATGGAAAACTATGGTGTGAAATGTGATCCCTTTGCATAAGTAGACACATTGCAAGCAAGGAGTGCCATGACTCATACTAGGAACTTAATTTCCCCAGCCATATTGTCAAGGAAAATGACAAACATAAATAAAATAAATAAATATCATGATCCATCCTCACTTCTCTAATCACTTGTGGATATCCTCAAGTCACATAGGAACATGAAAAAGATAAATCAAGTAAAAGATAAAACTAACTAGGACCAACCAAGTCAACAACCATTTAGATCTTCTTGTCAAGGACAAAAATAGAAAAAGAGACAAAATACCATAGACAAAGACAAAGATAGATGATGAAGATAGGTGATAAAGAAAACAAATGATCTAAGACTTGAAGACTAGTTTTATAGTTTATCTCTTATTGAGTGATTTGTTAAGCTCAATGTGTCACATAAGGTTTAGTTTGTGCCTGATCAATGTATCAATTTTAGCAAGGGATGGTTTATTTTGGAATGTGAGTTGTGATAAGTGAAAGTTTATTATCAAAGGTGAACTGTGGTAAATATGATAGTGTTTATTATGGATTATAGAAAGTGAAAGGTGAATAATGAGTTATATGGGTCTCGATAAGATTTATTATGGGTTATGGATTGTTTAATTATGGAAGGTGAATTGTTTAATATGGATGGTATACTATAAGGACCATGAAAAATGCATATGAAATATACACACAAGAAAGCATGCACAAGGATACGAAGAAAAACATGATCTTGCCCTTAGTCAAGCTAAAAACCAATTGATTGATTGATTGATAGATAGATAGATTGATATGGGAAGGACATATCTAATGTGAGCAATGGGAAAGACATATCCCAATAATGGCAATGTGACTAAAGGATTAAGGTTTATAGCAAGGCTAGGAACAAAACCAAGGAATGCTTTGGATAATGTGCTAGAGTGCATAACAATTTTGCATGAATTAGGATCATTGAATTTGAAATGAATTACCTTAGCAAAAGGTGGGATTATGGAGGGATATTGGCTAGGTGGATTGGAAGCTTAGAACCAATGACAAGGGAAAACCAATTCTTGTGATAAGGGTAAAAGGATGATGGATTACTTTGGTAAAGGATAGGAGACATGAGGACCATTTGATGGAGGAATTAGTATACGATCTCCAAGGACTATGCCGCATAGGAATATACTATTTTTCTCTAATATATGGATTCAGACAGTGTTATGTGGGCAATGTCATGATGTTTAATGGATAGTGTATGACCAAAGAATTGACATATCAAGATTTTTCCAAGCATGATTTATGTTTGTGCCCCAATCCTTATCAAGATCAAGGTAGGTAGGGAAGATGGATGGAAAGGGGAAGATGGATGGAAATGCCATGGGAAAGGTATGGAGAATGAGAAAACATGCCCCCAAGTGTAACGGTCCACATAGATAATTTATGCATGACATTGTTTGCGGGTTTTCATCATGGTACTTATCCAAAACACCCTAAGAATGGTTTTCACTTTTGGATGAATTTTTCTCTTTACTATTTTTTTTCATTTTCATTTTTTTAATTTTTTTGATGTCACACATGATGCCTATTTGCTAGGTTTTCATCAAGGTGACGATTTTTTGCTTTTTATTTTTTTTATTTTTTTTATTTTGATGTCACACAATGCCTGTTTGCCAGGTTTTCATGAAGGTGGCTTTTTTGCTTATTTATATTTTTTATTTTTTTTATTTTTTTTTGTATTTTTTGGTATTTTCAATTATTTTGGTATTTTTTGGATGAACTTGATGTTTTAGATGATCACTTACTGTATTGAATCCTTTGATGGTGTTGATGTAGAGATTGGTGCCATGATATGCCAATAGTGACCTCTATGTAGTAGTTGCCTTGTCAAGATCATAATGCTTGCATATAACTGATAGATGTCATTATGATCCTTTCTAATGCTAGGGTTGGCCTTATCAAAATACACGCATTGTGATAGAGTACCATAAGAGTCCTTATGATAAAGTGTCACTGCCAAAATGTGATGAATTTGTGAAGTAGGATTTTTAAACTTTAGGTGGGATGTTGGATTATGATTAGTGATGGTGGATGTATTTGGTAGTTTAGATGTAGGAATTTTCATTCGCCAAACTTGGGATGATGGATGATGGAGTTTGGAATTTTGATTAGGATTGTGTTTGGAACCAACACTTTTATATGCTTTGTGTGATGAACATTTTGAAGGAGGTGAACATTTTGAAGGAGGTGGACATTTGTTATATGTGGGAAACCTCTCTTCTTGTGGCGCCACATTTTGATTGACTTTTGGATTTTGAATTTTTTCTTTACTTGATCCATTTATTGGGATCCATTTTAACTTCATTTTTCCACTTGCATTTTTGGATCCGATGGACTTTGACATTTGATTTAAACTTCAGATTTGTAAGAATTCTCTTTTTGTTGGTTTCAAATGGAAGGCTTAAGATATTGAGAATGATAGTTTATGGTGTGGATGGAAGGAGTGTTGGCAACAACCTTATGGTAAGGACTACACAGGGCCCCCATTTTTATGTTTGTATTGGATAAATATGCCCCCAATATCATGGAGATATCACTAACATCATTTGATTTGATGATTGAAGAATAACCAAGACCTTGATGTCAAAGATTTGCATGAAACTGTACTGGTTCTAGAATTCCTTTCTCATGTAGGCCTAATCCTCTTCCTTGATAATGCATGCTTTGAAATATTTTACTTGTGATGGGATATTTATTGTTTTGAAAGCAAGATGATAACCCATCATTATGTAGCTATAAACCATCAATGTTTGGAATTTTCTCATCTACAAAAAACCCTGATTTGACAAAAGTAGATTATCCTAGTTGATAGGATATTAAAGCTTTATCCTTTGTATGGTTTGTTTATTTTTTATCATTTGGGATGTTGATTTGATCCATAATAGATTTTGTATCTTCTTGGTTGATTTGATCGATAGTAGCTTCTTTATGTTCTTCTTTGATTTGATCTACAGTAGCTTCTATATGTTCTTTGATTTGATCTATAACACCTTTTGTATGTTCTTATTTGATTTGATCCATGTCGTTTATTTGATTATCTATGTGTCCCAAGGAGGCAAGTGTCTCATCTTGGGAAATAGACGTGGTTGGAGTTTGGATGGGATCAAGTTCAAGTTTATGATCATGGATGGTATGGAGGTCAATGAGGGGATCATCTTGGATTTTTTCATCAATGGTGAGTTCTAAGATAGGCTTATTTGCGATGTCATGACTAGAAATGGGATTTTAATCAGAGATTGGATTAACCTAGATATCACATGATCATCTAGAGGGGTTTCTTGGACAAACTCAAGGATAGGTTCATGAACAAGGATTGGTTTATCATTGATGTTATGAGTAGGATATTGATCAAGGATTGGTTTTTAACATATATCTAATGATTTATAGGGACTTTTCGGGTAACTTGATATTGATTTGTCTTAGAGTTTATTTCATCATGCTTTGGACTTTTCTCTTGGCATGGATCCAATGGTTTAGGCAACGAAATGTGATCTTGGAAAATGCTAGGATTTTCTTGAGTGAACTCAGGATTTTGGCATGGAAATAATGGAGTTTCGATAGGAAGATATTTTTTGATATTGGTAGGTGATGAAGGGCATGATGGTGGAAGAGGGTTAGATGGGGTAAGATTAGCAATGTGATGGGATTGTACAAATTTACTTTGAGGAAAATCTTTTCCTAGTATTCTTTGGAGATCATTACTAGATGTGTTTTTATTAGATGGACTTGTGGATTGGGATGGAGTGAATGGTAATAGCTTAGGGGATGAAGGATTATGAGAAGAGGTGGAGGCTATAATATTTTCTTAGTTTTCCCTTGGCATAGGTTCAACAATGATTCTACTAGGTTGTTTAGTAAGGCCTTGTATGATGATCTTGAGTCTAGAGCAAGAAGTTTTATGCCTTTTGTTCCTATGAATTTGGAACTTTTTCCTTAGTGTAGTTATATTAATTGATAATATTTTTGGGATCTTAAATAGATCATAATATATAAAAAGAAACACTTTAAAAAATGGACCCAAAATGGAACCCATTTGTGCAAGAGGTGTTTGTCTAAAGGTCTCAAAATAAGAACTACACAACAAAATATTTGAGAAAATGTGATCTCTAGAAAACTAGAATGTCAAAATTGAAAACTAATTATCTCATTGCAAAGCCTATGAAAAACTCCCATATTTTAAAAAATGCTCAAAATTCAAATACTATATGATTAAGATATGTCCAAAAAAACTCATTAGAGTATAGGTCCCCTCCAAGCCAAGTTAGTTGATTGCCAAATAGTGTTGGGGGATCTCCAAATTTAGTAAAAGAAGTCAAATTCCAAAATATGAAGACTACTCTAATAAAGTTGGAGAAGTGTTATAATTGGTAGAGTTTCCAAATATAGAGGAAATTCCAATTTAATGAACTATTTCTAAGTTTAATGTTGATTGCCAAATATAGAAATTGTTGTAC
>VDFB02093517.1:0-11030 GCA_007258455.2 Sequoia sempervirens
AGTATAAGGACCATAGTTGCTTAGATTCTGCAATGAAAACATCAGCATCCAGAAATTCAATGTGTAAGGGGTGCTCTGTTTGTAGAGGAGCGTCTACTAATTGATCGGCAATAACTTGTCCTTTGATTGCTTTGCAATCAACATAGTGGATGTCAAACTCACTCAAAATCATGACCCATTTTGCTAACCTTCTTGTTAGCAATGCTTTACTTAGTAGATACTTGAGTGGATCAATTTTTGAAACAAGATTGATTGTATGAGTTAGCATGTAATGTCTGAATTTTTGTGAGGCAAAAACTACTGCTAAACAAGCCTTCTCAATGAAAGTGTAGTTAAGTTCATGACTTGTCAGTGTTCTGCTAATGTAATAGATTGCACGTTCTTTTCCTTCACGGTCTTCTTGTGCTAATAATGCCCCCAAGGATGTCTCGGTTGCAGCAATATACAGGATCAGTGGTTTGTCCGGATTTGGTGGTACGAGAACCGGTGGGTTTATCAGGTACTGCTTGATTTGTTGAAATGCCATTTCACATTTGTCATCCCAACTAAAAGGAACATTCTTATGCAGGAGATGTGTGAATGGTAGACTTTTGTTGGCCAATTGCATAATGAATCTTCTGATGGATTGAAGTCACCCTTGTAATGATCTCAATTGACTGGTGTTCTTTGGGGGAGGCATCTCCATGATCGCCTGAACTTTAGCAGGATCTACTTCAATTCCCTTTTCTGAAATGATATATCCTAAAAGTTTTCCAGATGTGACCACAAAAACACATTTCTTAGGATTTAGGCGAACGTTTTTCAATGCAGTAAATATGTGATATCTCAAGTGTCCTTCTCTAGTATATGATTTGGCCAATATGTCATCCATAATCTTCCATGAATGTGTGTGCATCATGTCATGAAAGATAAGTAGTCATGGCTCTTTGATATCGCTGACTTCTTTAGACCAAAAGGCATGACATTCAACGATTATGTTCCCCCGGACAAGTGAAGCTATTTTCTCTTGGTCTTACGGTGCAATCTTGATTTGGTTGTAACTAGAAGAAATTATCATTAATGAATACATGGCATGGCGGTATTAAATCAACTATAGTGTCAAAGTAACTTGGAGGCGGAAAAGTCATCTTTGAGGCCGAGGCCTTGTTAAGATCTCACGAAATCGATGCACACTCTAGTACATTTATCAAGAAGCACCCTTTCTTTGGGACAATGTGGAATCCATTACGCATAAGTGATTGATCTTATAAATCCTGCATCTAGGAGCTTCTTGAGTTCTTCTTTAACCAGTAGTGCCACATGAGGATTCATCTTTCTGAGTTTTTGTTTTACTGGTTTAGCTCCTGGTTTGATAGACAAATGATGCATTATGAGATTAGGGTCAAGACCTGGCATGTCTGCATATGACCAAGCAAAATTAACTTGATTTTCTTTGAGAAAGTTCATGAACTCTGGGATTTCTTTATCTGTCATCGATTCAGCTACCTGTAGAATCCTTGGATTATCTGTAGTTGCAATATTGATTTCCTTTGTAGGCTTGATCAAGATGGGCAATCGCTCATGATAGTGCTCCGGGAGAGTGTCAAGAGTCCCATCAGCTAGTGCCTTAAAAAGGTTTTCACCATCTGATACGCTCTTTATTTTATCTTTTGTTTGATCTAGTACTGCTAGATTCTGGTTTTCACCACTAGATCATTTTTCTTTATTTTCATTTTTGTAGCTAGGAGACTTGACACTCTCCTGATTAAAGACTTCATACCAAAAATTGCTAGTGGAACAATCATTTTCATCATCTGCGGAAAGGAAGTTTATGATAGCTTCATCATTTGAAAAAATAGGTATATCAATAGGTTCGGTTAGATCCCAGTCAATGAGATCAGGATGGATTAAAGGTAACGAGTCATTTGGTCGTGTGAAATCGGCGATGGTTAGGGTCAAGATAGAGTTATCGGTAGGATCCGAGGTATGAGGTAGGTCAATGATGGTACTATTCTCCTAATAGTCTTGTTCGTTAAAACCCGACTCAGTATCACTAGACTCATAGTTGCGTTGTGGTTCAGATTCTTATGGTCGGGACCCTGAACCTTCTCCTTTGATTAAAGTTGGCATATACTTGTGTATGATATCTACCTCTTTGTCTCTCCAAAATTCATCATCATGGATGGTATCCCATTCATATTCAGCAGAATCTGTATCAGAGTTATTTTCAATGAAATTCAGGATTGATGCCAAACATGTCTCTTTCTTATCGGAACCTTCTTGTAGTGTAAAAACATTACTTTGTGATTGTTTGGGTGGGGCAGCATCATAGCCTAGTCCGGTTTTATCATATGCAACAAGCCCTGGGAGATGGATAGGCTCAACTACGCCTTCTTTTCTTTTTCCAAGAGGACCATTGTCATATCCCATCTTTTGCATGATGGAATATCCTTTCCCATATCTATCAGTAGGTAAGGTGACATTTAGAACTGTTTCATCTTCATCCTTATAAAGCCAATACAGAATTGTTGTATCTTCAAGATCCCCCGTAGGGAATTTCTCTTTGATAAATTGTTCATTGAACTTGGTAGTTGGTTCTGTTTGTAGTTGTGCTGATGTTGATGCTACTGATATTTGTTGTTGTGCAATAGAAGGTTGTCCATGTGATCACGGAGATATAGATAGATTAGCAAGACAAAGAGAATATTCCCCAACTCCGCTTTCCTTGAACTATAGTTTCTTGTCAAAGCTTTTAGCTAATTGACTGATTTGTGTATCATTCTTAGGAGAGGTATTAGCAAGTGCTTCTCGATTGTTTGGAACCAAAGTATCCTGATTAGCTTTGACATTGGTACAAGTTTGGGTGTTTGAATTATCAGCTGATATAGTGATTTCCTGTCCGTCATATGGGAACTTAAGACATTGATGGTAAGTGGACGGAACAGCTTGCATTTCATGAATCCAAGGACGACCCAACAAGATATTGTATGCAAGATCCCGGTCTAAAACTTGACAAAAGGTATTTTTGATAACAAGTCCCACTCTGATTGGTAGCATGATTAGACCTTTAGACGTTCTTTCTTCATCATCATAGGCTTTGATGGTAATCTTCCTTCTAGGATCAATGGAGTCTTCTACAAATCCTAATGCTTGAACCACCTTCAAGGTACATATATTTAAACCAGCCCCTCCATCTATTAGGACACGTTTAACATGGAACTTATGGATCATGACCTCTAAGTATAATGAAGAATTATGGGGATGAGTCATGGAAACATCATCTTTGTCAGAGAATGAAAGACATGTGGGTGAGGAAAAATGTCCTACCATGGCTTGAAATCGGTTCACATCCAAATCCGTGGATACAGTTGTTTCAAAAAGAGCTTTGTCTAAAATTTCCTTATGTGCAGGAGAAATCTTTAGGAGTTCTAAAATGGAAATTTGGGCCGGAGTTTTTCGAAGTTGGTTAACTAAGTCATATTGATGTTGAGGGAAGGTCTCAGTGGATTTCGAAGAGGCGCCTTTCAAGACAACTTTAGCTTGCGCTCTCGTTGTGACATTAACTTGTCCATTGTCTACTTTCTCCTTGATTTTTATAACGTTGATTCGCTCATCGTCTATATAGAGGTGATGGATTACATTTTTATCAAGTTGATTCACATTTTTGTCCGAAGACTCTCCCTTTTGATAATTCGGTAAAGGGTTGTGAAATGCTTAGTGATCTTCATTGGATTTTTGTTGTCCTTCTACTGTGATGATACCTTTGTCAATTAGGTCTTGAATAGCATGCTTCAAAGCTTGAAAGTTGTTTGTAGGATGACCTCTACATCTATGATAGTCGCAATAATAAGCTTCATTCCATGATGGAGGTTTTACACTAGGTTCATAATTGCGTTGAGGCGGTAAAGTAAGGACATTTTTTTCCATAACCTCTTTGAAAGCTGATTCCAAGGACTGCCCTAGTGGAGTGAAAGTTCTTCTATTAGAGAAGAATGAAAAGCGTTGTGGGTTCGTGTTTGAGGTATTCCCTAAAGTGTTGTTGTTGTTGTTGTTCCCACGATAGTTTTGGTTGTTGACAGTCCCCTGATTGTTGTTTGTTGGAGGAGGAAGATTGTTTCCTTGATTCGTGACCGAATTGACATTGTTGTAATTATTGTTACGAGTAGTATTTGGAGTACTCAGAACAAATGGCTTAGTCGTGATATGATTTATATCTACAACACCATCGTTTACAATGTTTTTTTTGCGAGTCCAAAATTTAGACTTGTCTTGATTGTTGTAATGGTTAGATGAGCTAGGGTTGTCCCTGTCAAGTTTTATTGTCCCTCTTTTGACCAAAGCACTTTCGATGGTGATGGCATCCTCAATCAATTTCTCAAAGGAAGGTGGACAATGTAGATTTAAGCGATAGCTCATTTCTGAATTTAGGCTGTTGATGAAAGTAACCATTTTTTCCTTTTCAGGAACATGACGGGGGTACCTAGCGAACATTCTTCTCCATGTTTGAAGAAAGGTAGTGAAAGGTTCACCAGGTTTTTTGCTCAACTTTGCAAAGATCAATCATGGATATTTGGTGTTGAATGTTGTAGGCGTATTGTGTTATGAACAAATTGATCAATTCCTCAAATGTTTGAACAGGAGGTGTAATCTTAGATAACCATTCCATAGAGTTAACTCCAAGGCCCCGAGGGAATAATCGCAATAAATAAGTATCCTCATGGGAAAATTCCAATTTCATGTTTCGAAAGTCTCTAACGTGGTCAATTGGATCCGATTTCCCATTATAACGATCAAATTTAGGAATTTCACAATGTTTAGAAAATGGAATCATGTTGAGATTTCTATCAAAAGGATAAGGACATATCTCATCCAGAGTGTATTTCTTGGTTGTGGTCCCCCCTTGTAACTCTTTGACTTGTCCTTGGAGTGCTTTAAACTGTTGTGTAAGAATAGCAAAATCAGATGGGGATGTTTCTTCTTCTTTGCTCTTTAATTTCTCAGTATCAAAATCCTTAGGTAGTTTAGCTCCTTGATCAGCTAAGAAGAGAAAATACTTTTCTTTGTCATGTTGTAGAATCTTTTCAAGGGCTTTAAGAAACTTGGGGTCTTATTCAGCCTCTCTAATATGAAGTTCTTGCTCATCATCACTATCTACTGGAGTTTTGTTCATGTCTTTGTTCTTATGAAACAGATTTTCCTCTCTATCATCCATATTGTCGTCACTAAAAAGAGGACTATCACATTCACCTTCTTCTTGAATGTTGTGGGTGGGAGTTTCTTATTGAGATGTTTCTCCTAGTTTGTTGTGTTGAGATCTCGTAAAAACAGGCATATGTAAGTGATCCTATGATATGATCGAAGGTCACTGAAGGATTTGACTAGGATGCGTTGAATATTCAATTGAAGGTTGTGGTATATTCTCAAACTCAAGAGGTTGATTAAGATTGTGATGTTGAGATAATGCTAATCTTTGATAATAAGCTTGAGTAGCCAAAGGTTCTACAGTGTAATCATCAGTGAATCCTCTAATGTAGTCTTGGTATCTATGGAGAAATGTGCAATAATGGAGCAAGACGTGTCGGCTCTTATACAAAAATTCTCTGCGGTATAAAGTTTTGTTGTAACTTAAGTTTGTTTTGGGCTTCTTGATCCTATTGAAGACTGATTTCTTGATGAACTTGGTTGATTTCCACTTTCTCAACATGGGAGAGAAATATCACCGGAGATTAGAATTACATTATGCAAAATTTTGACGAGAAATCTAGAAGTGCAATTCTGTTTCCCTAAATCTGACTGCGAAAGTATATCTTATTTGGAGAAAGAAGTCAAATGCTGCTTCGCGAATACCTTGAATAGCATAAAAGCGAGCAGATGCACTAAAAACAGTTCCTAAATGCGAAAAATACCGGATCGCGTAGTCAGCGTAATGGATCGCGCCCGAGCGAGTCTAAAATACGGCTGCGGTTTTCCTAGATGTGCTAAAACGGTGATTTCAAAACCCGATTTTTGACCGGTTTTCAGTGAAGTTTCTCATGTTACCGTTTTGGATGATCCTTATCTGAATTAATGTTTTGGCTGCAACAAATAATCTGATTTAAGTTGATCGTAACCAAGCATAGAATATGACAAAGCACAACCCTAGAGTTAGAGGCGAGGACAATATCAGCTAATTCAGTGGGTTTCCCCAACCGCATATCGTGCTTGTGAATTGAAGCTTGGATGCCAGACTCCCCTGCAGTGCACTCTCTTCTCCGAATCAACCAAGCTTCCTTATGAAAACTCCCATGGCGAGCTGATCCGTCTACTCTGAGCTGCGAAAGTGTGGAAGGCTTCACACCCGACCCGGTCTTGGACTAGCGGATAGAAAGGTTTGGCTTTCTAAACAATGGTATTTAGTTAGGGACTACATTTAAATTGCAGCCATACATGGGGCAAAGAGAGATTAATCCTGTGGAGTGGCACTCAGCACGAAGAGGTTAAGCTCCAACGAGGGGTTTGAGAGTCTATCCCGTCAAATTATGACATCCGCACAAAAGCAACCTTAGATTTTCCTTAAGATTTACATTTATATACTAGTTGGGGGTAGCTTGGCCTTAGCTCTGTTGCCGGTTTGAGTCACGTTGGGGTGATGAAATCCTCAGGCAGGCCCAATTTCTAGAGTCAATAACCATTTCTCTTGCACCTAGGATCACACAAGTGCGCAAGGGGAGAGGATACTTCGATTATCAAATCAGGGTTACATAGGGAAAAGTGGGTCTAGTTTTCTGATCACCTAGTTTGCACAGGGTGAGAGCATAATCACCTACCACTTTCAAGCACAGTCAAGAAGAGTAGACAAGTTCATTTTAAATGCACCAAAATCAAAAGTGATTTAATCTAAGTGAAGATTTTGCTTCACACAGACATGGGGTTCATTTTAACTACATGATAAAGGTGTGGTGGCTACCCTAGATTGATTCATATTAAATCTAGCAAGAAAGAAATTAAATGCGTCCAGGACTCAAAATCCTGTTACAGCCAGATGTGAGAGCACCGTCACCCGAGATCTTGTGGAAGGCAGGGCAAATGTGCAACTACGAAATTTACGGATCGCCAAAAGCAAGAACTTAAATGCGCCAAAGCTGTGTTACCCGAGATCTTGTGAAAATAGAACCTATATGCACTAATCTAAATGCAATTTTTTTTTTAATTTTTCTGAAACATATTTGAATGCGCTAAAGAAAGTCCTATATGCGGTAACTAAACCCCGATATGCTCTGCAGAAATGCCCATATGTACTCTGTTTTCGGATCGCTCACGAAGATCCCTAGATGCACGAAATAGTCTTCGGATCGCGTAAAATTACGCAAAAGAAAAAATTGGATCTTCGGATCGCTTTGGATGTCGAGAAAACACGCAGAGATAGACGCAAGAAAAACCTGCAAGAAAGAAGTCTAAAATGGGGGCATAGGCCCCACGGTGGGCGCCATTTAATGTGTGATCAAAAATAATATGCGTAAATGAATTGAAATAAAATACTATTTAAGCACACCGATAAGACATTGTATCAAAACAGAACGAAAGAAGTAAGTAAATGCAAACTCAGTATTCTGCTTCGATTGTCGTCCTATCGTCCTCTATCTTTAGTGTTTTTGTCGATTCCAACTTTTGTTCTCAGATTGTAGGCTAGGCTCAACAAACTGTCTTTCTAAAGAACGAGATTCAAAGATGATGCATGATGCAAGATTTAAGCTATGATATGGAATAAGACTAATATGCTTGAAATAACCATGATGCTATGATAAATGAATACTAAATGGATTAAATGCATGAACTCTAATTAATTTCCTATTACCAATGCTTGGATTCACATAGGTATTTATAGAGTTTTCCGAATGATTTTGATTGGTACATCTTGATTAGGCGGGTGGCGATAATTCTGTGAGTCAGGGTAAGAAGAAAGGATAAAGCCGAAGAAAATGAAAAGAAAAAACTTGAAAACAAAGATTTTTCTATTTTTATGAAAGAGGAAAAGATAAGAAGATAAGAAATCATCTTTCTTTAAAAAGAGAATAAAAAGAAAGATTTAAAGGCTGAAATAAATATTGAATTAAAATTCAATTATTTATTTGAGGATGAAACGATGGGGTTTTCTTAATCAAATAAAATATTTAATTAAGCTTTTAAAGCAGAAGAAAATTTGTGATAAGAATAAAGCTTTAATCAAGATTTTTGAAAAAAAAAACAGAAGATCTCATATTTAAATAAAATATTTAATTATGATATGAGAAGATTGCACAATCAAATAAAATATCTAATTGTGTTTTAGAAAGAAAGCATAAGATATTTTTAATTAAATAAGATTTATTTAATTAAATCACTTTTATGAAATTAATTAAATGAAACATTTAATTAATTAGAAGAAGAAATTAAAATAGAAGAAAAAGAGATATTTAAATCTAATTAAATCAAAAGACTTAATTTAAATAAATAAAATGTATTTATTTAATTAATTAAGTGGACATATGAAAATAATTAAATAAAATAAATTTATTTAATTATGGAAGAAAAATAAGATGAATGAACAATATAATTAAATTTAATCATATGTAGAGGACTTTAGAAAAATTAATTAAATAATAAATATTTAATTAATTGCCAGGATTATAGACATGACCATTTTTATGCGTATACTCTTTGTAATTCAATTATTTCGAGTATCAGGTATCAGGAACTGAAAAAGCTAGATGTATAAAATGTAACACAAGGTGTTGAGCAAAGTGTTCTAATCTAGGAGTAGAGGTCCTATAAATATGGAAGTTATGGTAAAGGCTAAGGTCCAAGAAAATTATGGGTAAAAGTTGAAGTACCAGGTACTGGGTAACAATGCAAAGTAAAGTTTCAAAATTTTAATGTTATCCAAAAGGTCTAATGGTCCAGTAACCCGATTTAAAGAATAATTACAATAGAATATATGATCTTTTTTGAAAGCATGTTATTTATGATGGATTTAAAATGATGATGAATTAATGATGGTTTTATTTATATGATATTTTTATAAATTTTTTAAAAGGGATTTAATAGTTGGAATTGGTGATTGCAGGAGAAGCGGATTGTGATGCAAGGTTTAGGTATGGACAGTCAAGAAAATTTGGATCACATATAGAATCATATCCAAATCGAGCTACACATTTTGGGAATTTATGCAAAGGAGGATATTTAGTCATCGTAATATTGGGAACCCTGGTATTACGCATGTGGTGAAGGAGAGAGCCAACCTCCATGGAAGCCCATTCCCTAGAGTAGAAAGCCTGAGGAAGAACCAGAATGTAGGAATAGGATGACAAAGAAATAGTTCTAAATGTATGGGAAATTTCCTATATACTATCGAGATTCAAGCTATTATCTTGGTGATAATAAAAAGATGAAAGAACTATAGGATATCAATGTGTAAACGAAGGTTGACCTCCATTAACTTCATTTGCAATTCTCTTGCCAGTTGTCACTTTCCACATGCCTTTCCATGTTTCATCCCTTGGATTCCATCTCATGTATTTGTCTTATCCTACTTGTGTCTTGTTTCTATAAAAGGCCAAGGGATACTTCTTTTTAAGTTAAGTTCAAAATTTGCAGATGTCAAAAGAGCCAAAACTTCTCTAACTTTTGTTCTTTTTTCTTGTTTTCTAAATCATTCTGGATTAAAAACTTGTATGCACATAGAAATTAATCAATATCAAAGCCAATTTGAAAGCTACCCATCTCATGTATCTTTTATAACTAGTTTGTCCGTTCAGTCAAACAAGATTGTATGTTGCACTGTTTAAGGGTGCATATAGAATCTACTCAGTTTCCAAACTAAACCCCCTTCTTTAAAATATCATACTATTTTATGCCTAGGTGTGAAGCAATCAAGTGAAGCATAGAGCAATTTTCTTTGATTTGATTAAATCTTGGGGCACGCATAGAGAACACCTAGGAGAAATTTTATTTTTCAATTATTTTGATGTTTTATTTTAGATTAGATGTTAAATTTAAGAAAATGTTCCAAAAAAGAGAAGAATGAATGGAAATTTATTGCATATCTTTCATTTCCATGAAATTTTTGAATGCTTAAAGCTAAATATACTTAAGTGATAGCAAAGTTCTTTGATGTTCATGAAATATTATTACAAATTTGTTGATTTCATGAAATTGTTTAATGATTGGACTGAAAATCTTCCATTTGATACTTATGATTCTTAAAGAAACTGGAGATAACCATAGACCCCTTGAGATTAAGCCTTACATCATACCCTAAAGTGAACCTAATATGGTCAAGACCTGACTACCGAAGCCTTGGGATTAAGCTAAGTCAAACTTTCCCCTTTCCTCAGAATTTTAGGTTACCTTGGTTTAGTCTTTCAAGTAAAGATAGGTTCTTTGTGGTTTTCCCATAAGGATTTTATCTACATTGTTGTTGTGAATAACATCATGATCAACATGGACTGGTTCTAGAAGGAGGGCACTAATATGTTTCCCTCTGAATTTTGTTTAGGAATCTATATTAGTTCCAAATTTGAAAGTAGCTTGTAGGACGAAAGTCTATGCAAGTTGGTAGTTTAAAAATGGAAGTTGAAAAATTCTGAGGAATCCTTAACCAGAGATTACATGCTTTGAGTTTTTTCACCTTTAGTAGAGTCACGAAGTGTAGAATTCATGATACAATTGACCAGTGAACTCGATTGTCATTTTTTTTTAATGAAGGTAAGTTGGCCACGCATAAAGTGATTTCGTTAATGGAAGATGTTTTAACTGCTAAAAGAAAGGAGTCGTTAATGAGAAATATTTTGAATTTTGAAAAGGAGTATAACCCTAGTAAAATTGAAAATGTTAAAAAATTAATTGATATATCAAAATGGTTTGTTAACTATAATTGTTGTGAAGAAAATCCTAAGGTTTTGCAAGAAGATAGGCGAGAATGTTGAGACTCAAAAATATTGCATCAAAAATGAGGAAACAATAGTGATGATTCATCATTCTTTGCACACGTGGAAAATGTTAGTCAAGGGAAGAGTGGTAAAATTGAGCAGGAG
>VDFB02093518.1:0-47024 GCA_007258455.2 Sequoia sempervirens
GGTGGAATATGGTGCATACCCATACATCAACATGCAATTTCTATCTACCAGTTAGAAAAGAAAATGCAAGATCTATGCTAGGAATGGAAGAGAGTGATATCATATAGATCATACATACAAATGAACTAAATTGCTTGGCCAAGCATATTAAATGTGATGCAATAACAACAAACAATAGGTTCTGGTAAATCAAACCTATACTCTCTAAAATCTATTTTGGCACTCATCCCGAAAGGTAACTTTCTACAATACATCTCATAACAGTTATCTACCCTCTAGCAGCATCTACCCTGAGGTGCTCTTGTCTACTTAGGTATCACTATTTCATTCAAGTATTAGAATATTATTTTCACATGTCTTCAAAAAAGAAGAATCAGATTACTAATTTACTCTCTAAACAGAAACTAGATACATGATTAAAATGGAGTAATTCAACAATCAGTCATATCATTCTTAGGACTCATATTTAATTTTCATCATAAGCATTATCTATTTTTAAATGAATTAAGAACAAAAAAAGGTATGTCACAAGTATGTGTATGCACATAGATGAAGTCTATATTCATACACATATATGTGCCTACTTGATGCAGAGCAGGGTTTGGATAACTTCAACAAAACTCAAACAATCCAACTTTGCAATCCTAGAACATAACTTGGTGGGTTTCCCTCACAATCATTCAATTCCTCTAATAGTACTTCAAACAAGGGTTTTCCAACATAGCTCTCTAGGAAAACCTAACATCAAAAATATGAACACCTTTATAGATACCCGTTATGCCATTTGACAACATATCCAATTTTTATATGGGGTTACTTTGTAATGAATCCATCAATTTTGGACTGCTAATGCTCAAATTAGGCCTAATTCTTTGACTTTGCTAGGTAGCAACATGGTTTCTTAACTCCATGCTTTGAATCTTCATTCCAAGGCTTAAAAAATGTCATGTGAGGTCTGAATAACCAACTCCCAACAACTAGAAAAATTTCCAAATGGCTTTTCCACAAAATACTAAGTCTACTTCACTCCTAAGCCTAATACATGATATTAGGCTAAGGCAACAACTAAACTTGCACCCAAATCCATCCCCTACTCCTACAACATTAAGAACAAAAAATACACAGTCCTATCTACATCGATTCCACTAATTATGAGGTCTTTTCACCAATGGAATGGGCCAAAAACCATTTTATTCAATCAAAACTCACCCTAACTAGGGTTTTTGGCTATTTATAGAAAAATTGCTCTGTCCAAACTTGATGAAAGTAGATGAAATAAAAAGAAACAAATAATAGATTCAATACATTATCAATTCCAATGGATTTTAGATCATTTACAGGCCGTGTGGGGCTGTACCAATCTATGTAGCAGCAAAACAACTTGAAAACGTAGAAAAATAGAGTTTTTTTATTGCTTAACACCAAAACTCAACACTAGAACCTTGTTTCGACCTCAACAAGGCCTATTTAAACATTTTATAATAAAATCCAACCATTCACCAATTTCTTTTCAAATCCCAATGGTTCATCTTCCCCTTTAGACACAAAATGCAAAAATTGTTTGTGCAACTTTTTGCAACATTTTGCAATATTGACATGTTTTTACAAAACTGACCCCACATAGCTTAAACTGACACAAAACATAAGACATGGTCTTGAAAGACCTTATTACAAATAAAAATGACTTAACCAACACAAAACACCAACTCTTAACCCCTTTTTACATGAAGACCTAGGTGCCTTGCACCATACTCCCAGGGAAAACAAATCTCAAGTTCCACTTGAGAGAAAATCTGCAACTGTAGCACCATGCTTTAGGATGTCCTCCTCAGTCATCCAAGTGGCATCCTCCATTGGAATGCCTTACCACTTGACTAAGTACTGATAGTACACCTTGTTCCTTGTCCTTTTGGCTTCTTTGGTATCCAAAATGCATTCCATCTTCAAAGGTTGACTTGATGGAAAATCTCTAATCCATTATTCATCTGAATGTGCTAATGAACCTGCATTCTCACCTGCAATCACATCCCCTTTATAAGCGTAAAGGTCAAAAACATTAAAAATCGGAGAAATGGAAAAATTCAGAGGAAGTTCAATTTGATAAGCATTGTCTCCAAACTTGTGGACCACTTTGGATGGCCCTATCTTCTTCATGTTTAGTTTTTAATATTATCCTCTAGGGAACCTCTTCTTCCTCAGATGAGCCAAGACTAGATCTCCAACTTTGAAGTGAACTTCTCTCCCTTTCTTATTAGCATTATGCTTGTATTTTTCTATACTCTTTTGGAGATTGTCTTTGACCTACTGGTGTATTTCTTGCATGGCTACTGCAAACTCCTCACCCTTAGCACTCCTCCTTTCAATTCCACTCACATCTCTTATTTCAAACACCCCTCTAGGTTGCAACCCATACATAATCTCAAAAGGGATTTTATCAACACTTTGGCTCACATAATCATTGTATGCAAACTCAGCTTGGGGTAGGATTAGATCCCATTGTGTTGAGTGTTCTTTTTTCAAGCATCTAAGGAGGTTTCCAAGGCTCATATTCACTACTTCAGTCATCCCATCAGTTTGGGGGTGATAGGAAAAGCTAAAAGTCATATTTGTGCCTAGTTTCTTCCATAGGGTTCTCCAAAAGTGACCCACAAATTTATTGTCCCTATCTAAAACAATGGTCAAACGTAATCCATGGATTCTGACCACCTCCTTGAAGAAAAACCCTGTAATGTATGAGGCATCATTGGTACTCTTACATGGTATAAAGTGTGTCATCTTACTAAACCTATCCACCACAACAAACACTGAATCAAAGCCTCTTTGGGTTCTAGGCAACCCCATCACAAAATCCATGCTTATGGACTTCAAAGGTCTATTTGGGATTCGAAATGGTTGATATAGACCTGTATTAGTAATACAAACTTTGTCCCTTGACAAACAACACACTTTTTTACAAACTTTCTCACGTCACTTATCATCCTTGGCCAATAATAGTGCCTTCTTACCTATTCCAAAGTCTTGTCAACACCAAAGTAACCTGCAAGGTTGCCATAGTGCTTTTTCTTAATCAAATTATCTCTCATAGAGTTTTTGGAAATACAAAGTTGGCCCCCCTTAAAAAGTAAACCTTCTTCAATCATAAAATCAGAATTCTCTTCATGAAAAGTTCCATTGAATTGGTTATAAGAAGCATAAATCTCTTTGAAATCATCATCCTCTACATACATACCTTTTAGAGCATCAACCACTACACTTTGTAATTGAATTTCTTGGACTAACAATGTCCTCCTGCTCAATGCATCCACCACCTTGTTTGACTGCCCCTTCTTATGCTTGATGGTGTAGGTGAAACTTTGTAGGTACTCCTCCCATTTCACATGTCTGTGGATGAGTTTGTCATGGTTTTTAAGGAACTGCAAAGCATGATTGTCAGTAAAAACAATAAATTATTTAGGAAGGAGATAGTGTCTCCACTTCATCAATGACTACACCATAGCATACAACTCCAAATCATAAGATGAATATTTTTTCTTTGCCTCATTGAGTTTTTCATTGAAGAAGGAAACAAGCCTACCCTCTTGGCTCAACACTGCCCCAATGGGGTGCCCACTAGCATCACATTCAATGGTGAAAACCTTGTTAAAATTAAGCAATCCTAAGATAGGTTGCTATGCTACCCTTTGTTTCAAATATTGGAAACTCTTTTTTTCCTCTTTAGACCATACAAACCTCTTTATTTTGTCCCCTTTTATTGTTTCAATGATTGGAGCACATATGTGACTGAAATTCTTAACAATTTTTTTATAAAAAATTGGCTAGGTCATGGAAACTTCTTACCTCACTTACTGATGTTGGTGTAGGCTAGCTTAGGATAGCTTCCACCTTACTAGGATTCATCTTCAAAGAGCCCTTTGTGATTACAAAGCCAAGATACACCAATTATTCCTTCATAAATTCACATTTCTTCAAGTTTATCATTATCTTTTCTTCATTCAATCTTTTCAAAACCAAATCTAAATTTTGCAAATGTTCTTCTTTATTTTTGCTAAAAACAAGAATATCATCCAAATAGATAACCACAAACTTACCAATGAAGGGTTTTATAACTTCATTCATCAATCTAATAGAGGTACTTGGTGCATTTGAGAGTCCAAAGGGCATGACAAGCCATTCATAGAACCCCTCATTTGTCTTGAAGGTATTTTTCCATTCATCCCCCTCTAATTCTAATTTTATGGTAGCCACTCTTGAGGTCTATCTTAGAAAAATAATATGCCCCTCCTAGACAATCCATCAAGTCTTCCATTCTTGGTATGGGGAACCTATACCTTATGGTAATCTTATTAATGTCACTTGATTTGGTGCACATTCTCCAATCTTCTTCCTTCTTTGGTGCTAAAATAGTGGGGACAACACATGCGCTAAGACTCTCTCTTATTAGGCCCTTGTCAAGAAACTCTTAGATTTCCTTCCTAATCTCTTCATTTTGTTTTGGGGTCATTTTGTATGTTGATTTGTTAGGTAGGTTTTCCCCTAGTATGAATTCTATATGGTGACTCACATCTCTTATTGGTGGTAAAGAGTTAGGGAGTTCATCTACCACAATGTCCTTATACTTGTTCAACAATTCTTGGACCTCTCTAGGAACATCATTAACCTATGCTATTGTCATCATAGTTTTTGGTCTAATCACAATGGAAAAAATTTCTCCTCCCTCTTCCTTCATGGTTTTCAAAAACTCTTTTTCTCCTACCAACATTACACTAGACCCTACTTGTGTATCTAGGCCTTCATCTTGCAATGGTGTGAGAGAATGAAATCCCATACTTTTCAATAACATAGGTGTTCTTTTTCCCATCATGCTTGGCCTTCCTATCATATTGCCAAGGCCTCCCTACAAGAACATGACAAAAATCCATAGAGATGATGTCACACAAAATCTTATCCTCGTACCCTCCTATGTTAAATTCCACCCAATTTTGTTTATTTACTAGGACCCATTGTTCCTTATTGAACTAGGAGACCTTGTAAGGAGTGGGATGTAGTAATCTTTTCATTTTCAAATTTTCTACCATTTCAAGAGAAACCAAGTTGTCTGGGCTACCCGAATCAACAACAAATTTGCAAACCTTACCTTGAGACTTACATGTGGTTCTAAAGAGAGATTTCCTTTGTGGAGGTTCTTTCACCATATGAAATTTAATCAATGTTCTCCTTACCATAAGATATTCACCAATTTCTAGAGAAGCATGTTGTGATGGATAGTTTACACTTTCAATTGTCCTCTTCTTGTACCAACTAAGTTCTTCTTTCCCCTCCATGTGAAGTAGAGGGCTTATTTTTAGGACATTGCCATGCTTGATGGCCAAAATTATTACACTGATAACACTTCCCTGTGAATGCATTTGATCCTCTTCCTTGACCTCCAAATTTTCCCCTATTATTGGGTCTCCTTCCCCTAAAACTGCCCCTTGTATCAAAATTTTGTTCTTGAGGCTGACTTGTTTCTCCTTATGGAAATTGGGACTGCCCTCTTCCTCGAAATGTTCCTCTACCTCTAAAACTTCTTCCTCCTCCCCTTCCTTTCTTCTCTTTCCTTTTCTTCAACTTGTCCTTGGACTTGATTGCCAATTGGTAACATTCTTCCACCGTTCTTGGGGTGGTGAGGCTTAATTCATCTTGGAGGTTGTACCTCAACCCATTCATATATCTTGCTACTATTTCTTCATCATATTTTGTATGGCCTTCTCTTATACTCAATTTATAGAATTCCTCTATATAGGTTTGCATATCCATCTCCTTTTTTTTGAGATTTTGAACCCTTTTAAACAATTGAATAGTGTAATCAACAGGTAGGAACTTACCTTTGAGTTTAGCCACCATCCTATCCCAAGAGGTGATTTTAGTCTTTCCCTTCTTTCTCCTTTCACTTTGTGAATAATCCCACCAAAGCAAAGCATGGCCCTTCAATTTTGTTTTGGTCAATTTCACCCTTTGATCCTTTGGCAAATCTTCATAGTTAAAATAGTTATCTAATGCTCCTATCCAATCTAGGAGCTCTTCACCATCCATCTTCCCTCCATACATAGGTAATTCCATCTTGATCTTATTCTCATCTCCCTTGGTTGCTTTCAATAGCTTTACCATCCTCAAGTCATCAGGATCCATCTCTTCCTTGGACCCTTGGGAACTTTCCTCTTCCCCTTCTTCTTCTTGGTCACTCAAGTCTCCTATGACCATACCTTTCTTTTGACTTGTTTCTAGGACAACAAGCCTCTCCTTTAACTCTCTCATCTCTCTAGCATGTTTTTCATTCTTTCTAGCATGTTTTTCCTTCAACTCACTCACTTCTTTGGCAATGGCATTCCCTTTTGGAGGCATTTCGTTCTCCTTTCAACTCAAATTTTCTTCTTCACATTAGAGCTATGATTTGATACCAATTTTATGTAGATTATGGTTTGGATAACTTCAACACAACTCAAACAATCCAACTTTTCAATCCTAGAACATAACTTGGTGGGTTTCCCTCACAATCCTTCAATTCCTGTAGTAGTACTTCAAACAGGGGTTTTCCAACATAACTCTTAGGGAAGACCTAACATCAAAAATATGAACACCTTTATAGATACCCTGTATTCCATTTGACAACATATCCAATTTTCAAATGGGGTTACTTTGTAATTAAGCCCTCAATTTTGGACTACTAATGCTCAAATTAGGCCTAATTCTTTGACTTGGCTAGGTAGCAACATGGTTTCTTAACTCTAGGATTTGAATATTTATTCCAAGGCTTAAAACATGTCATGTGAGGTCTGAATAACCAACTCCCAACAACTAGAACAATTTCCAAATGGATTTTCTACAAAACACTAAGTCTTCTTCACTCCTAAGCCTAATACATGATGATATTAGGCTAGGGAAGTAACTAAACTTGCACCTAACTCCATCCCCTACTCCTGCAACATTAAAAACAAAAAATACACCCTATCTACATCCATTTGATCGATTATGAGGCCTTTTCACCAAATAGTGAATAAAATAAATAATCGTGGGTTGTGTGTCAATTGTGTGCCAAGTCTTCCTATCCATCTTCAATGCTCATCAATAAATGGTCCATCAAGTGCACCACTACTTAAGTTTTTGAATTGTGCATACATTCTAAAATAAACCATTAAATTAGATTGCAATAATTAAATAATATTCCATTTGATGTTTCTTTTTTCAAAATAAAGAATCTATAACAAGTCCATATTAATAGTGTCACACATATTATTTTTTCTTTGCATTCTCACAAACTGTGATACTCTAACATTGTTGTTTACATATGAACATTCATTGTTTTTAACAAAACCAGTACCGTTTCCTACTAAACAGTTATAAGAAAAGCTACTTCATATAGAACATTCACAGTTTCCAACTATTCAATGTTGTTCCAGCTAAACAATTTAATGAACAATATTGTTTTCAGCTACAAACATAACTTTACAACAAATCAATGTCATTTGCAACAGAATGTTCACTGTTTTTAGAAAAATTAGGTTATCTTACAACGAACAGATAATGTACAATGTTGTTTTTCTAGTAACAAATATTGTCTATAGCTAACTCATCTGTTAATATCAAAGCAAGCCATTAAAATTTCACTTACAAACGAGGCTAACCCAACTTCTTTCATGAAAAATAGAATGTCCGTTATTCATCATTTCAAAAACATAAACAATACTAAAAATTCATTGGGAAACTAAATAAGAAATGAAAGAAACTAGATAGATATGCTTGTTGTATGTGAAATATGATCCATCATTTGGTTATGAAACAAAACTCAGATGACTTCGGGGTTCTTGAAAAAACTCTTGCTTCCATGGTTATAAGCAAAACGTTCTTTGGTCACTCTAAGAGTGACTACTCCTTATATGTCTAATACATTTCTTCCTAAGCTAAACAAGGATCGTATTCAAAAATCCCCATATAGGCTTGTTGGTTTTACACCATACATATAGATATATTCAACATGCAGACTTATGCCTATAATATATTCAAAGAATCAACTTGTTGATCATTTAGATCAACCTAAACAAGGGATTGGTGAATCTAAAACTTAAAATTATTCCATCATTCCTATCAAATGAGGTCGGCTTCATAAAAAAAACAATATACATGCATATGTCATGTTCTTATAGCATTTGTTAATCCCTTACCATTATCGGCCCATCCAATAATGAGTATCAATATTTATAAAAGGAAGTACTGGGTATCATGTCCCTCCCATAGAATCAATAGTTTATCCTCTTCAAGGTTAATCTATGCTAAATAACAGTCATTCAGAATGAAATTCAGATAGCCATTGTATGGCTAGCACCATCATGCAAGATCAAATGATAGTCAAATTATTTAAGGCTCTAAGCCTTGGCCTAGCTTTGCAGTTCGCTGATAAGGCTCTAAACTTTAATATTATTCATACAAGGTAGGCGGTTGGCCATGTGACCCCACAAGGTGGTTGACAATACTCATACATGTGGCTCAAGGTCATTTCAAACACAAAAAGAGAACTCACATTTTACTGTGCTAGGAAATCATTTAACAAAATGAAGGAATACTTCTAGCATTTTTTGGGAATGATAATAAAATCAAACCTAGTTCTAAAAGAGATCGATTTACCTCCAAATTCAAACTTTTGTGAATTTTCCCTCATATTTTTCCCTTTCTCGAGCTCCTTTCTCTTCTTTTTTCCTTCAAGCCAATCGAATCCTCTTTGTTGTGCTTTTTCCTCCAGTTATGAATTCAAAAAATGGAAAAATCATTTGCGTGTTACTGGGTGTTGCCATTATGGCATTATTGCTTTGCCGCTGGCCACTATCTTGTTTTGAATATTGTGATTAAGCTTTTGGAATACCACGTCCTTTGTGGGATGCCTTCGTGATTTTCATTTGATTTTAAACAGTCCAATTTGGGATATATCGGTTATCGAATTCAATTTCAATAAGAATATAAACATATGTATATGTATATATGTATATGTATAATATATATATAGATGTATATATATATTTATATGTATTTATATGACTTCATTCATATTTACTATGTATGTTCTTCATTTTGCATATATATTTATATTTATATATATGTATGTATTCGCATTTATTTACATACATGTATATATATATATATATGTATGTATTCATGTGTAGATTGTTTGTTTGAAGAAGCTTATGAGTTCCATATGCTATCATTTAATTAAATAAGGAACTTCAATTTCATCTCGAGCATCCATATATATGTGAACTAAAAGGGATAAATTCTTTTTACACAATTTCACATAATGAAACTCTTATCGTTTTAATCATTCTTTAAAATACATACTTTCTTTTCTTCAAAACATAGATTTTAGGTAGATAATTTAATCTACAAGCCATTCATTTTCAATCACTCAAACAATTCAAGTCATGAAATTACATTCTTCTATATATGCAAAATAGTTCAAATGTAAGTCATCATGCCACTTGTGGTGTGTGCACCCAGATTCCAACTGGCTTACCATTTGATCCAGCTAAACAATCCTACTTCAACCATGCTCTCATCCTTTAACCTATCACCCTACAACTGCACACACTTGCACTTACAAAATTTATTAGTAATGTTCAATTCTTGATAACATATAAGTTAATTTTCAAAAGTTCACATAGTCAACATCTATCAACTTATTTCAATCTATTTTTTTTGAAAATTCCAAAATTTCCATTTAATATATATTGAATTTCTTCAATAATTCAATTTACCATATTATAATCAATATGCAATAAAATTGGATTATCACATCCTTCCCCTCTTGGAAGAGATATCGTCCCGATGTATAGTATATCGAAAAAAAAATATCATGTCAAATTTGAGCATGCATGTCTATTTCAACATCACTTCAATTTATATATGTCTATTTCAACATTTCATGAAATTATATATGTCTATTTCAACATCGCATCAAATTATATATGTCTATTTCAACATCACGTCAAATTATATGTCTATTTAAACATCAAAATTAAAGCATAGAACATCATAGTATCTCAATTCAAACAAATTCAAGCAAAATTGTTGAGGTCTCTTTCTCAAGAAAGAAAATGTGGAAAGGAGCATTCTATTTCTTCCACATCCTCCCAAGTAGCACTATCTTCTGAGTAATGGTCCCATTGGACCTTAAACTAAGCAATATCTTTACTCTGCAACTTAATGTTGCATCTATCCAAGATTCTAATGGGCTCCACTAGAACCACTGTTGAATCCTGTACTTGCAAGGATTTCCAATCAAGCACATGAGTCACATTAGGATGATATGGCTTAAGCAAGGAAACTTGAAACACATTATGAAGTTGAGCCAGAGCAGGTGATAGATCTAGTCTATAAGTAACTGGGTTAATCACTTCAAAGACTTCAAACGGTCCCACATATCATGGGGCCAACATGGAAGACCTTCCAAAAGTAATACAAATTTTATGAGGTTTAACTCTCAAGGAAACATTTTCCCCAACTGTGAACAATCTAAGAGTTTGATTCTTGTCGGCATAACTCTTCTGTCAGTTTGCCACCTCCTTCAATATGCTCTTAATGACCCTCATTTTTTCTTCCATTTCCTTAAGCATTGTAGGTCCTACTATAATCATGCCCTCCAATTTATCACAACTGATGGGGGTACAAAACTTCCGCCCATACATAGCTTCAAACGAAACCATGCCTAAGGATGCATGATAAGAGTTGTTGTAAGAAAACTCTACCAAAGTAAAATATTCTTCCCACCTATATTTTTGGCCCATACAATACATTTGGAGGAGATCTTCGACTACCCGATTCAATCTCTCTGTTTTCCCATCAGTCTAAGGATGGTAAGCCGAGATGAAATTCAGTTTGGTCCCCAATGCAGCATTCAAGGTCATCCAAAACCTTGAGCCATATGTGTGTCCCTATTAGAAATGATAGTATTTAGCACTCCATGCAAGCAGAAGATCTCCTGGAGAAATTTCTTAGCCAGAGTCAATGATCTATCCTTCAGGTTTCCTAGAATGAAGTGCGCAACCTTAGTCAACTTATCAATCATGACCAAGATAAAATCATGCTTGTTATTGCTCAATGACAACCCTTATACACAATCCATGTTGATCACCTGTCATTTATACTCAAGTATGTCATGAGGATACAATAACCCAGCGGGATGTGCATGCTCAACCTTGACTCCCTGGAACTCTATGGATCTAGCTACGTACTCCACTATATCCTTCTTGAGTTTAGCCCAAAAATATAGAGTCTTCAACTTTGCAATCATCTTGGGTACTCTGAGGTGTAATGAATAAGGCACATTGTGAACCTCTTCTAAAGCCAACTTTCTTAACTCTTCAAATTTAGGAATATACATTCTTCTCGGATATCTCAAAATACCACCTGGTTTGATCTCATACCCATTGAACCGATGATCTGAAGGATTTACTACTAGGGAACTCTTCACTCTCTCATAGTGCTCATCCCCTAGAAGATACTGAATCACCTGCTATCTCAAGTTAGACCTTGTTGAGATCATGGCTACTAGATTTCTTCATCTACTAAGAGCATCATCAATTTTGTTCTCTTTTCCCTTTATATACTCAATTCCAAAGTAATACTCACTAAGGAATTCCAACCGCCTTCTCTTCCATGTGTTAATGTTTGGTTGGGTACATATGTATCCCAATCCTAAGTGGTTTGTCTTGAGTTCAAATGGATTTTTCAAAAGGTAATTCCTCCACATCTATAAGGCATAAACTATTGCAACCAATTCTAAATCATGAGGCACATAGTTCACTTTGTGTTGCTTGATATTCCTTGATTCATATGGTACCACTTGTCCATCTTGCATTAATATTGCTCCCAATACCACTCTTGAAGCATATTTGATTACTATGAATCTCCCATTAGGATCAGGGATGGTTAGCACTATTGATGTCATGAGCCTCTCCTTCAGGAGTTGGAATTCCTACTTGCATTTCTCAGTCCATTCAAACCACATTCCCTTCCTTTGGAGTGAGGTAATAGGAGATGCAATCTGGGAGAACCCTTGCACAAACTTCCTATAGTATCCCATGAGGCCCATGAAGCTATGAACTTTTGACACATTCTGAGGCACTGGCCATTCCATGATTTCCTTGATCTTCTTGGGGTCTACGAAGACTCCTTCAGCTGAAATGATATAGCCTAAATAGTGCACCCTATCCTGATAGAATGAATACTTGGACATCTTCCCAAAGAGTTTCCTTTCTCTTAGTCACTAAAAAACTATCCTCAATTGTCTATCATGCTCTTCAATAGTCTTTGAGTAGACTAGAATGTTGTCAATGAATATCAAAATAGTCATCCAAGCAGTCTCTGAATACACTATTCATGAGGTCCATAAAGGTTGTTGGTGCATTAGTCAAACCAAAAGGTACCACTGTGAACTTGTAATGTCCATATCAAGTTCTAAATGCAGTATTCATAATATATTCTTCCTTAATTCTCAATTGATGGTACCCTGACCTGAGATCAATTTTGGAGAACATTGTTGCTCCTTTCATTTGGTCAAACAAATCATCAATCCTTGGGAGTGGATATCAGTTTTTGATGGTCACCTTGTTCAACATATGATAATCTATACATAGACAAAAAGTTCCATCCTTCTTTTTCACAAAGATAACCAGTGCTCCCCAAGGAGACACATTGGGTCTTATAAGCCCTTTGTCCAACAATTCCATTAGCTAGGCCTTCAACTCATATAGTTCTATGGTGGTAATCCGATAAGGTTCCTTGGATTGAGGCTCAACTCTTGGAACAAGGTCGATAGAAAAGTTGAATTCCTACTTTGGAGGAAACTCCATAATTTCATCAAGGAATACATCTTGGAACTCCTTGAGAATAGGATAGTCATCTAAATAAGGTTCCTTGTTGTCAGGATTACTGGCATGCACTACATAAATTGCACATCCCTTTCCAAAAACCTTCTTGAGTTGCATCATAGAAATATTTCTAATCTCTAAGGGTCTTTGCATTCCACAAACCTCAATTGGGTTTCCATAATAATCTAGATAGTTGACCACCTTATCCTCAGTTTACTATCGCCTTATGGTCAGTTAACCAGTTTATTCCCAAAATTACATCATATGAGCCCAAAGGTGCCACATACAAGTTGACCTGAGTTTGAAAGGTTGGAAGCTCTAACTCACTACAAAAGAGAGAGGTATCTACCCTCCGCTCTACTCGATTACCATACTGGATTTTCCATGAATTTTCCATGTATCCAGGTCTAATGGGTATCTTGGATATTATTCTAGGATCTATAAAACATTTAGTAGCTCCAATATCAATTAAGAAAGAGATAGATTGGCCATAGAGCTAAACTTGTCAGCTGAATTGGTGAAACCTAATACTTTTCCTATATGTTATCCACTACAACATGGATCTGGTGATGTTGAGTCTACTGGTAGCTTCCTTCCTTCCGTGACTTTGACCGATGAGGACAATTTGAGGCAAATGATCACCTCCACAAGTATAACATCCATCACTAGGCCCTTTGCAACCTCTTTGCTTGTCCTCTCTAAATCCCTTCCGCTTATGATTTTCTTTACCCTTTCTTTTGTTTTCCTTCTTATTCTTTCGACCATTACCATCCACACCCTTCTCCTACAATTCACTTCCCCTCTTGAGATTGTGGATATGATGGCTCTTGTCTCCTTTATGAAATTTATTTTTCCCGTAGCATGACTTAGAATTTGAGTTATTGTGAAGATTGGATAATTTTTGTAGTTTATATTCTTGTTTGATGGCTTTTAGGAAGACTTCATTCATGGTTTGAGGTTCATGCATATCCACTTCAGCTCCTATGTGGGGTCTAAATCCCATTATAATTTTTTGGATACAAAACCATTCATCTCCCTGATATTGAGGCACATACTTCAACAGGTTGGTGAACTTTTCTTAATACTGAATCACAATCATATTTCCCTAGCTCAAGTTCTAAAATTTTTTTAGTTTCTTATCAAAGAAAAGTTGTGGTAACCATCTCTTCTTGAAGGATTGGAGGAATATTTCCCAAGTGATCTCAGTAAACTGAATATTTCATTCTAACTTCTCATTATCCCACCAAGTCGCTACTTCACCTGAGAGTTAATACATAGCCCATGCCACCTTAGTCTATTCAGAAAGGTTATAGAGCCCAAAGTATTTTTCCATCTCTATAATCCAAGCCTCGACTCCTACTCTGATAGCCTTACCATTGAATTTGGGTAGTGCTACTCTTTTGAGATCTTTCCCAAGCTCTTCCTCAATTCGTCCTCATGGACCTACCCTTAAACCACTATCTCCTTGATTTCCTTTTGCATTCCTGTGGTACCGGTCCTCATGTGCCACTCATACTTCTTTCTCTATGTGATCCATGAGAGACTCTTATCAGTTCATAAGCTCTAGAATCTATTTTAGCCTCTTGTTAGGTCCATTATTGGGACCACTACGACCCACGTCTTTCCTGGTAGTCACCATGTTGTCCCACACTTAACCTGCAACACATTCATGTTTTTCACATCTCAACACAAGGTTCTATGAATAAATTTTCTTATTCTACATCACATAATTTTTCATATGCATATATCTCTCATTCTTAGAATACATACACATTCATGAATAATAAAAACATTTTGGAGTCCTTTATTTGAACACACCAATAAAATATTATCTGATTTTATTTATATTAAAGGTGATTCAATAGACCCTTATTTACAAAAGGCTTCTTGTTACATCATTCTACTTTCTTGACATCAGAAAGATGACATTCCTCTAGCTCCTCATCTAAATTTACATCAAACTTTGCAAAAGAGGATAGTTGAGCACGTAGGATCTCCTTTTCCTCTTTAGTCAACAAGGGTGCATTAGGTCCACACCCTAGAGGCCAGTCCTGAATTACATAAATCTTTTCGATCTTAGGTGTTCACTTTTGCTCAATCTTCAAGCCTCTCTCTAGCTTGATTCATGTAAAGGCCTAAGCTAGAGTTTCATCATCGATAATTTTTTATTGAACCTTTGTCTTCACATTTTCTTTATTTATGTAATTCTTACATGAGGTTCTAATAGTTTTCCCTTTCCTTCATCTTTCCTTTGACCTTCCCATATCTACATTCAATCTAAGTTTGGTCAATTATCAGGACAACTAAATTTTGGTCAAAGGTCAACTATTCCTAGTCATAACTATGGTAAACTCAAAGGTTCTAGAGTTGAACCCTAAGCTCTGATACCAAATGTAATAACCAATCCTAAATTATTAGATAATTAACATTATTGCAAATGACACATGAATATATTTCAAATTAAAAAGACATAGCTAGTGGCTAAAGTCAATCATAGCTACATATCTCCATTTAAATTGAGTCAATGATTCATATATTCACTTCAAAAGTAAAATTACAATAACAAGTTTGACTTCACTCTTAAGGCCACAAAGTCATTATATTGTACACTTTACATCAAATTCATGAATGTATTACATCAAGTTACATATTAGACTAAAATAGTCTTGTGAACAACTATGGTTCCTCTTGATGCTCACCTCCACTGGTGGACAAGAACATGGTTGAAGCACTTTACTTCCCAACCATGAAGCATATTCTTCCTCAAAATTCTTCCAACTTGAAGAAAACCCAACCCTGCATGGAGAGATTAGCAAGAGAACAATCTACAAGGTGGAATCCAGTGCATGCCCATACATCAACATGCAATTTCTATCTACTAGTTAGAAAATAAAATGCAAGATCTATGCTAGTAATGGAAGAGAGTTATATGACATAGTTCATACATACAAATGAACTAAATTTCTTGGACAAGCATATTAAATGTGTTGCAACAACAAAAAATAATAGGTACTAGTAAAGAAAACCTATTAAATGTGTTGCAACAACAAAAAATAATAGGTACTAGTAAAGCAAACCTATACTCTCTAAACTCCATTTCAGCACCCATCCCAAAAGGTAACTTTCTACAATACAACATCTCATAATAGCTATCTACCCTCTAGCAGCATCTACCTTAAGGTGCTCTAGTCTACTTAGGTATCATTGGTTTGTTCAAGTATTAGAATATTTTTTTCAAATATGTTTTTGAAAAAAAATAATCACATTACTAATTTACTCTCTAAACAAAAATTAGATACATGATTCAAATAGAGTAATTCAACAATCAATCATATCATTCTCATGACTCATATTTACTTTTCATCATAAGAATTATCCATTTTTAAAAGAATTAAGAACAAAAGAAGGTATGTCACAAGTATGTGTATGTGCATAGATGAAGTCTATGTGCATACACATATATGTGCCTACTAAATTTTTTGATTTGTGCATACATTCTAAAACAAACCATTAAATCACATTGCAATCATTAAATAATATTCAATTTGATGTTTTGTTTGTCAAAATAAAGAATCTAGAACAATTCTACATTAACAATTTCATGCATACTATTGTTTCTTTGCATTCTCACAAACTATGATACTCACATTGTTGTTTACATATGAACATTCATCGTTTTTAACATAACCATCATTGTTTCCTACTAAACAACTACAAAATAAGTTGTTTCATATAGAACGTTCATAGTTTACAACTATTGAATATTGTTCCAGCTAAACAATTTAATGAATAAGACTATTTTCAGCTATAAATATAACTTTACAACAAATCAATGTTGTTTGCAATAGAATATTCACTGTTTAGATCAATATAATTTTGTTCAGATGCTAAATGATAACATTACAATTTAATGTTTACTATTTTTAACAGAATGAGGTTATCTTACAATGAACAGATAATGTACAATGTTGTTTTTCTAGTAATAAATGTTGTCTACAGCTAACTCATCTATCAATATCAAAGCAAGCCATTAAAATTTCACTAACAAACTAGGCTAACCCAGCTTATTTCATGAAAAATAAAATGTTCATTATTCATCATTTTGAAAACATAAACAATACTAAAAATTCATTGGGAAACTAAATAAGAAATGAAAGAAACTAGACTGACATGCTCATTGTATGTGAAATCTAAACAATCATTTGGCTATGAAACAAAACTCAGATGACTTTGAGGTTCTTAACAGAACTCATGCTTCCATGGTTATAAGCAAAACATTTTCTAGTCACTCTAGGAGAGACTACTCCTTATATGTCTGATACATTTCTTCCTTAGCTAAACAAGGATCATATTTGAAAATGAACATATGGGCTTGCTAGTTTTACACCATACATATGGATATATTCGACATGTAGACTTATGTCTATAAAATATTCACAGAATCAACCAGTCAATCATTTAGATCAACCCAAACAAGGGCTTGGTGAATCTCAAACTTAAAATTATTCCATCGTTCTGATCAAACGAGGTCAACTTCATAAAAACAATAGTATACATACATATGTCATGTTCTTATAGCATTTTTAAAGCCCTTACCATTATCGACCCATCTGATAATGAGTATCAATATTTATAAAAGGAAGTATTGGGTATCATGTCCCTCCCATAAGATCGATAGCCGATCCTCTTCAAGGTCAATCTATGTTGAATAACACAATCATTTAGAATGAAATTTCGATAGCCATTGTGTCGCTAGCACCATCGTGCAAGATCAAATGATAGTTGAATTATTTAAGGCTCTAAGCCTCAACCTAGCTCTGTAGTGAGCTGATAAGGCTCTAAACTTTAATAGTATTCATATAGGGTAGGTTGTTGGCTATGCAACCCCACAAGGTAGTTGACAATACTCATACATTCGGCTCAAGGCCGTTTGAAACACAGAAAGAGAACTCACATTTTATTGTGCTAGGAAATCATTCGAAAAAACAAAGGAATACTTCTAGCATACATTTTGGGAATGATAATAAATCAAACCTATTTCTAAAAGAGATTGATTTACCTCCAAATTTGAGCTTTCTGAAGTTTCCCTCATATTTTTCCTCTTCTTGAGCTCTTTTCTCTGCTTTTTTCCTTCGATCCAGTCAAATCCCCTTCATTGTGCTTTTTCCTCTGGTTATGAATTCAAATAATGGAAACATTATTTGCATGTTACTAGGTGTTTCCATTATGGCATTATTGCCTTTGTCGCTAGCCACTATCTTGTTTTGAATATTGCCATTAAGCTTGTGGTAGACCATGTTCTTCATGGGATGCCTTCATGATTTTCATTTAATTTCAAATAGTCTGATTTGGGATATTATCGGTTATCAAATTCAATTTCAATAAGAATATAAATATGTATGCATATATATATATATATATATATATATATATATATATATATATGTATTTATATGACTTCATTCATATTTACTATGTTTGTTCTTCATTTTGTATATATATATATATATTTATGTATTTAGATTTATTTACATACATGTATATATATATATATATATTCATGTGTAGATTGTTTGTTTGAAGAAGCTTATGAGTTCCATATGCTATCATTTAATTAAATATGGAACTTTAATTTCATCTCGAGAATCCATATATATGTGAACTAAAAGGGATTTATTTTTACTTAATTTCACATAATGAAACTCTTATCCTTTTAATCATCTTTAACATACGTACTTTCATTTTCTTCAAAATATAGAGTTTAGGTAGACAATTTAATCTACAAGCCATTGATTTTCAATCACTGAAAAAATTCAAGTCATGAAATTACATTCTTCTATATATGCAAAATAGTTCAAATGCAATTCATCATGCCATTTGTGGTGTGTGCACCCAGATTTCAACTGGCTTACATTCGATCTGGCTAAACAATCCTACTTCAACTGTGCTCTCATCCTTCAACCTGTCACCCTGCAACTACACACACTTGCACTTGCAAAATTTATCAATAACATTCAATTCTTGATAAAATATAAGATAATTTTCAAAAGTTTGCATAGTCAACATCAATCAACTTCTTTCAATCTTTTTTTTTTGAAAATTCCAAAATTTCCATTTAATATATATTGAATTTCTTCAATAATTCAATTTACCATATTATAATAAATATGCAATAAAATTGGGTTATGACAACATAAAGTGAGATAAATTTATTTAATCATGTTTAAAATCAATTATATCATAATGAAACAAACCCCCTAACCCAAAGGTGAGAATAATTGTAAGGCGTCAGGGTTTGAGGACTAGGAGTACCTCATAATAAGTACCTCAATTGTAGAGAGAGTTATACATTATATTTGAGAACAAGTGTTTGGATTATTAGTGTTTATCTGAGTATTTATGAAATTATATATAATTAATTATATCATACCTAACATATTGTGTTTATGTATGAAATGTTCTCCTATATTATGTCATGGAGTGATGTTTATATGTTACTGATAAATATTTTACTAAATTATACTAAAATTCTCATATTCAAAACTTAATGTGTGTGTGAATTTTGATGCAATATTTTTTGCTAAGGCTTACAGTGGACATTGAAAGAATTTTATCTTAAATAGTCACATTAAATGCCTATTGTTACATTTTTGAGTTCAGAAACATGTTTGGCTTTGTATTGGAGAGGCTTCATTTCACCAAATAATTTTTAGTATTAAACCATGTTGCATATACCATCAATTTAAAAAGGTATAATAAAACAAAGTTTAACACACAAATTCTTTTATGAAAAACAAGTCTCTTCAACGCTAGAACCTCAAATGATCCCACAATTTTTTGTCCTATATTATGTAAATGTTGTTTCTAGCACTATGCACATTCTTATATGATGTCTTTGCTTTTTATTGGATATGTTTATTGGTTTCTTTGAATGCTATCCCCTATTATTATGTTATTCATTGCACAATAATTCACTCTACAATTTTATTTTTATATTTTATTATTACTACAAAATATGGAAAGGGTTTGATTGGTTCTCTTTCAGAGGGTTTTTTTCTATGCACTTCTATTTGTGTGTTCTTCATTGCACAATGAATTCATTGTGTAGATTTGTAATTCATAAATTTTTAGTGCATGTACATATGTATGTACATGCACTAATCTATGTACATATGTATGTACATACATATCTACGTACATATATATGTATGTACACAAATATCTACGTACATGTATATGTATGTATGTGCACAAAAAATTAGCACAAACATTTACTCTACAATTTCGATAGTATTCTGCCATGCAAGTTTCTATTATTTTGTTCTTCAATACATAATCATTCATTGTGCAAATATGTATATCTATATATACATATGTATGTACACACATGTGTATGTGCATATGTATTTACATATGTATGTACATACATATCTATGCACACACATATGTACATAATATAATGTACATATATGCATATACATACATATGTATATGTATGCACATATATATGCATATATATATATACATACATACATACATATATATATATATGTACATACGTATATGTATATATGTATATGCATATATATGTATCATATATATAAATATACATATACATACATATACATGCATATAAATATATATATATACATTGATAGATAGATTGATATGTAGTTAGATTTATAGGAATAGATAGGTAGATTGATAGATGAATAGATAGAAAGATAGATATATAGGCAGATAGGTAAATTTATATATACCGATGTGACCTGATAGTTGAATAAAGACATATTTTGGCTAACTAGTAGATGAAAGAAAAGAAAGAAAAAAAACCCATTAAAGTCATAGTGATGCTCACACAAAACCATATTTTCCTTGAAAAAGTGGCTGTGTTTAAGAGCACAAAATTTGGAAGTGTTCATAAACACCCTAAATGCCATATAATTCACCGAGCACATTGTGGATGCACCAAGAAAGCAAGAGAACCTTCAAACTATGAAAAAACATAAAAATACTTTAAATATTTTGTTCAAAATTATTGACACAAAAACATAACCTTCAACTTATGAAAGACAACACACCCATTACAAATCAAATAAATAGCATGAAAAAAAAAAAAAACTGACAAGAGACAATGGTACAACCTTAGTGATGTTAAAAATCTCACCTCTATAGTACAGATTTGGTCAATCATGTGGCTTGTTTCACTCACCTATATGCTTTCTCGAACTCAATCCTACAAGAACAAATGAAAGGAGGCATCAATCAAAGACATGTAGCAGTGTTTAGCTTAATGCAGAAAAAAATAGTAAATAAATTATATACCTTTCAATTGTAAGTCATCATCGGTGAGCCTTAGAAGGAAGAATGGGTTGATCCAAACATGTATTGAAATTGCACTTTAACCAAGAAGAGTGAACAAGACACAAAATGACTATGTTTCAGCTGAATATGCCATAATCTATATGAGATTGAAATAAAGAACACATTTAAAGAAACAAATATTCAAAAAAAAAAGATATATATAACTATATAATTTATAACTTGATTAGTTGGAAAATGGTGTGGAATATCACCTTTCTCCAACTATCATTCAATAATGTCCTAGGAGCCCTAATTGGATTGACTATCAACCTCACAAGGTGAGTCAATTATCAACAAGGAGGACCTAGGAGGGGGTTATTTAAGCTTTTAGGGGTTCACCACCAAGCAAATGCTTGGAAAAGACAAATAATAATTCAACCTATAAAACCTAATAATGCAAGCTAAATGAAGGATGCAAATGATGAAATTATGCAACAACAACAAGCTAGGATATGTGTACCTGGGAAGTTTGGAAATACAATGAGGATTCTAGAAATGTAAAGAATCTGTCAAAATATACTATGGAGGATAAAGATACCCTTACTGTTGTCTTAGTCCTGCTACTATTTTTTGAGGCAAATGTGGAATCTTTGGATGCCAAAACAGGATCCGAAAGAATCTCTGCAAAATTCCACCTAGAGGACTAAGAAGCCCTTCTTGTTGTCTTAGTCTCGATCTGAATTTATGAAATTTTAGAGTGTGATCATGAGATTCAAGGCTTTTACTTCCTTCTCCACCAAGTCTTCAGATCTGAACCTGCAAAATGACCTACAAAACAAAGGAAATTGGATTGATTTTTTATGGGGGTTTTCCTTGGTCAAACCCCTTATTTGGCAATTAAACCTTGATGAAAAAGAATTGATCTGAAAATGGAAATGTGTGTGTGCCCTAATCTTAAGTGTGTCTAAGATTATGCAAGCTAGAACATGGAGAAACCCTATTCAAATGTCTTAGAATATAATTCCTAAAATGCAATGAAAATGACCTATAAATGAGATCTCTAATCACCCTAATAGGCTATAAGCATGAAATGTACCTTCCTTAGGTAGAAAATATAACAACAATGGAAGATGGAGTCAATCAAGAAACAAGTCCTTAGGCTTGGAAGAATGGCTAGTTGCATCTCCAACCTAGAATCTCTCATGATCCTTTGTAGGAATCCATTATTAGTCTTTGGAAATGCTAGATCTTGACTTAAAAATAGACTTGAAAAACTTGAAAAAACACTACAAGGCTACTCCAAGACTTGAAACTCTCCTTGAAACTTGCTTCAACTTGTTTTCAACTTAGGTGAAAAATGGGGTGTGAATATTACTTTTATAGGAATTCCTATCTAATAATTCCTATCTAATAACCCAATTATTAGATCCCAAAGGCCAAAAAAATGCCAAATACATTCAAATATTTTTATTTCCCACTCTTAATTCCCGAAAATAAAGCACTCGAGACTAAGACACCCTAGGTGGCATCTTGGTTTGACTAGGTGAGACTAAGATTCCACCAAGGGCATCTTGGTCCCACAAGGCTTAATTTGCAACTTTGAAAGGTGGGCTACCAAGATTAATGGTTGTTTATGGATTTTGGCTAGGCTTACGGTTGAAATATGCCTCAGGATGCATAAAAAGGGGTCGTAGGGGCCCATAACAATTGACCTAAAGGGAATTTAATGCAAGTGTTTCCAAAATAGGTCCAAATTAAGTGTGAAAATGCAAAGGTATGCATTTTTCTATACTACATTTAGCCCCCACTTTAGTGCCCATATGACACTACATGCATATGCAAGCTAAAGTACTTCAAAAAGTAACTTTATAAAAGGATACTCATATGGATTTGTTAGGGAGAATGAAGCCTCCACTGTAGTTACCTGCAAAACCACAATGTTAGGAACTGCATCCTACATCATAGATTCATTAGTAACTCAAAAATAATCCTCTTATCTAACTTTCCTATAAAATTACATTCGAGGGTAGATGTATGCCCCCCCTTGATTTTGCTTGCTTTATGGTGGTGGAATCAAGGTAGCAATCTGACCACATCAAACTAGACAAGTCCATCACAAGGCATTTCCAAGTACCATGCTACTTGATGATAGGCATTTGATGGGAATGGGAGTGGAACCACAATTCTGAAGCAACAAATGGCATTGAAAATGGAGTTTGCTAGTTCCAAATATGTTAGTTTAAATAAAAGGAACTTATTTTATTTTTAACAAAAAGTGGCCTAAGAATGCATGTATAAAAAGATAAAAGAGAAGGTAAATTTTATATTTTACCTTTTGCAGAGTGAGCTTGGAGTAGAGTGAGCCACCATGCTGAGCAGACACCCATCCACCCATCCATGGATCGAGCTTCTACAAGAGGTAGTTGTACGGGACGAGCTACAGTCTATTGTGAGTGGATTTCACCTTCTATGTACTTTGATTTAATCAATTTTTATGTTTTATGAAATTTTTAGATGAATTTATAGGCTAGGGAGGGTTTTTCTTTCATTGTTTTAGATTGTTGCAAAGTGTCCCACTTTGTCGCAAAGTGTCCCACTTTGTCCCAAAGTGTCCCAATTAAAAGAATAAAGTGTCTAGAATCCTTAATTAAGATGTCCTTGTACCATAGATTTTTGGCACTAATGCATTTCTCTAACTCTTCTAGGGTTTTTCACCTAAAAGGAGAGAGGTAGGGAAAAAAAATGCTAAGGGGTTCATTCAAATTATGTTATGTGTGATGTTATCTAAGCTAAATGAAGAGAACTAAATGCAAGTAAGTGATTTATATGACTGAATATGAATGCAAAACTAAGATTTAAGCTATTTTGGAAAACACATTGTGATATACAAAAAATGAACTAAGAATGAATGAAATGCCAAACAGAAAGAGGAAGGTTGAATTAGAGTACATCTGATAGGGAGGTTGGATGAAAAAATCACTATTTCATGCTCTGGGTCTTGCTTGGAAGACCTCTAGGGTGTTTCACTCCACCACTTGAAACCTGTAGGACCTCTTCCTTCTTAGGGTCCCCTGATTTCTCCTTGCCAACCCAACTATCAACTTAGATCCTCCTACCAAGTCAAGACTTGGTGCAATCTTGAAACACTTGCCTTAGCCCTTAATCCACCCTAAAGGCTACAAATCTTGCACTTGCCTTAGCCCTTAATCCACCCTAAAGGCTACAAATCCTCCAAATTCTTGATTTAGTTTTACAGGGGTGTGGAGGTGCTTCTAAGGTCATCAATCCATCCTACTAAGGGTATTAGGGGTCCACCTAGCTCCATTTCCTAGTTGCTTCCACCAAACCCTCATTTAGACCTAAAAGGCTACTAGCCCTAGGAGCCCCAATTAGGCCTCCTTCTCCGAGAAATCAGGGTTTTTACCAAGTCTTTCCAAAGAAAACCCCAATATTTTCTTGGGATTCCTGGTTCATATGCCCACCTCTCAAGGATTTTTGGGATCTTGGGTCTCAGTTGTCCGTACAAAGCCCTAACCTGAAAATGAGCAAAACTAAGCCTTTTAAGCCCTTTTCTGGCTTCTCTGCAAACTGTTAAGTCCTTCTCTCATCAGATGGATTGTTGGAGTTTCTTTCTCCATACCATGTCTTGGAAAGACTCATGCCTACCTTCTCCAAAAGGTAATTTGTCAAGAAACTGACACCCCTGCAAATCAAGTGCTCTGCACTAAGGTCTTTCCTAGCCGGGCACTTTCCTGGCTCGCCCATGGTAAGACTTCCACAGTAGCTCCTGTGTTTTCAAAGGCCCTAAACCCTACCATATGTACATCCATGGAGTCTAGTCACTATTCCCAAAGGGCCATACAATTTGTACAGTGGGAAAGTGAACTAACACTCCATTCTCACAAAACTGCCTGGTTCAGACCAGCAACAGTATGAAAACCAAACTAATTATAAACAATGCTTGAAACTAAGTAAAGAACCTAACTAATGCCACACAAATCTTGAAGAACAACTACTCTACACCCTACACAAATTACAGTGCCATGATCAAGCCATCAAAACCTCACTTCAATGCAAAATCAGAAAATTCACTCTAAAACACAATTGCTTTTTTTTAATTCAAAAACTTCAAACAATATCAAATGCTTCCAACCCTTCTCCCATGTCGAGGTCACCCCTAAATAGGTCACCCAAATCAGTTATCCTCTCCTTGGCTCTTCTTGGCTACTTGTAGCTCCAATTGAGCAATATTTTCAAACATTTTGCAAGAATTTGAAAAGAAACTCCTAAAAGGTCTAAAAGGTCAAAACCTCACTTGTGCAAAAACCTTAAGCCTATCCAATGGTCAACATGACCTTCATCAGATGATCAACACCCAATCAAAAATTCCACTAAGGCACAACCAAAAATGAACATGAATAGATGATAAGTTGGCCTAAACAAATTGCCACAACATGACCTTCTAGACAAACTATGGTAACCTATGGGTGCTCCTGCACCAACACCTGGGCAAGATTTGAGGAATTTGGAATCTGTGGAATGTTTTCTGAGATTACTAAAAATCAACAGTGAGACTCATTCGACCAGGGTAGCGAATTAGTCCTACTACTGGTGAAAAACCGTCGGAAGCAAGTTTTTGACTGTCGAGATCCAAAATCTAAAAAAACCTAGATTTTCATTCTTAAGGTGGGACTCATTTTCCACTGGTGGTGAAACATTCCTCTCCCAAAATTTTGAGAAATTAGGAGACAACTCTGCAACACCAGATCTGGAAATGTCTGCTTGTCAGGTTGCCGAACTCAATTCTATAGGAAACAGACAGAAAACCTTCTCCAAGCTTGAAATATGATTGATTTGACTTGAAGCACCTAGGTGACTTGTTGACCACTCTTCAATCACCTAAATTATTGTTAAATATGCATACAAAGGTCTGCAAACACACATGTGAGAGGGGGAAAATGGTTGAGGGTTAGCAAATAAGGGTTTTCCTTGGTGAAACCCCACTTTGGTAATCAAACACTTAATGAAATAATGAAATGCACAAGAATGATAAACTAACAACATGCAAATGCTATCAACTTATCAAACCCTTGATGATAAAAATCTGAAGTAATGTCAATGGATGCTCCAAAATTCTTGATTAGTGCTTGATTAGATTTTGTAAGATGCTTGAATGCTTGAATGTGATGTGAGATTAAATGTTTGAATGAATGGGGGTTAGAATGGATGTAAAAACACTTATTTATACAATCTTGTGCCTTAGTAACCTATTAATACCTCATCACAGGTTGATGTCAAGTGTTTTTGAATAAAAACCTGAAAGGAATTTTGAAATTTTTTGAATTTGGAGCCAAGGGGGATTCATTTGCCACCCATGGCGAATGGGTCCCACCTAGGACCTGAAAATGGGTGTTAGGAATTATCTTTTATTTAATGTTGTTTGTCGGGTTTACATTTAAAAATACACTTAATTAAAGCATATAAGGGCATAAAAGGGTCAAATAAATCATAACAAAGGGATAAATAGTGACGTTATGCCTAGAAAAGCATGAAATCTTGTTACAAAACTTTACAACACTTCAAAATAGGACTTGATAAGTGATAAAAAGGTGATTTTTAGGTGTATTGTAATGAATAGAATCTAGAAGAGTCTAGAAATTCTTTACAACACTTCACAACACCTTCACAAGACGTCATTATTTGAATTTTAGTACCTAAATATGCATGTTCAACCATGTTACATCATAAAATCAGAGCAAAAATAGATCAAACATCATGAAACAAGACCTAAAAGGCCATGAAAATGACAAGGGGCCATTTTTCTACGGCACAGTCCTAGAGAAAATTTAGTACACTTTTAGACCATTAAAGCACAAATTTAAGATTTTAAGATGTTTTAAATGACATTTTTCTTCTTTTCTTATTGCAGACTGCACCCCAATCATGCCAACACTTGGGGGGCCATACGTTCAGCCATCTTTGAGATCTTGTTGATCAACTACTTGAGGAGGATGTGTAGATCCTCTAAGAGATGGGTCTCTACTGAGCCTGTCTCTTGCCAACCATGCAATATCATGATGCCATGCTGATGGCACTAGCAGAGAGATGGGATGCAAACACCTGCACCTTCCATCTATTGACAAGAGAGATGACAGTCACACTAGAGGACGTGCACCACATATTGTGAGTGCCTATCCAAGGAGAGAGGGTATTCCTAACATAGGGAAGGAGCTTTGAGGAGGTGCGGTCTGACACCAAGTATTGCATAGGAAAACTAGTTCATTGCAGGATCATGGGACCACACATTGAGTTGTCATGTCTTCTTCATGCACATTCACCACTAGTCAGATGCATCTTTCTTTTCATAGTAACACTGGTACTAGTCCCCGATGGACGTGGAGAACATCTAGAGAAAGGGATAGTGCACATGATTCAAGACATGGAGCACTACCGTGTCATCTTCATATGGTGTTGAAGTATTCTAGCACATCTGTACTATGACTTGGGTCGGTTCACTTATGGAGAGTTGTACAACATGTTGCACTACACCCTACTACAAACCTAGATCTTAGAGCACATTACCTACACCAAACCTACAAGATTCTCGATTGCCACAGTGGTGGGATACCCACGGGCCTTCAATTATCCCCTTAGGCAAGCATGGCAACATGGTTATGTACTATTCTGGAGGGTTATATTTGATAGACTAAGGAGGACATTGTATGGAGACCCTATCTGATGGAGCTATTCTAGTCAGACACTATAGGATAGCTAAGGCAGATGTAGAGGGATAGGTTTTTGCTAAGATGACACGATCACATAGTGAGACCCTTCTACTATGATCGTGTCATGAGATAGTTTGGGCAGCTACAGTGGTGACCACGGCTATGGGATTCATATAGATGGCCAGTACAAAGCGCCCGCAAACTAGGGGACCTTAAACGGTTGATAGCAAACAATGTCATCCTGAGTGATGTAGAGGACACAAACGTGCCCCCAATCTCTAACGCGGACTATGTCAGCATGACACAAGAGTACGACGAATGGTGGGAGGTGGTTCAGCTAGGAGCTATCTTTCCTATGGATTATCATATGGGCTTCGAAAGGACCATTACCTGATCCAGGGGAGGAGGAAAAAGAGTGAGGCAGGAGGGTAGATCTAGTAGATCTATTCCCAAAGGGGGATAAGGAGTTACAGGAGGATAGTGACTATGAGGGGGAGGAGGATGACAAGGAGACAAAGGATGAGCAGAACCAACCGATGAGCAAGGATAGTGACAAAGGTGAGGCTAGTCCTCCTAGGCCCAAGTGGAGAGATATAGTTCCCACATGAGTTACAAGGTCACAGTTTGCATGTGCCAGTGGTTGAGAGCATGGGGAGAGTAGTAGGGCATATGAGATCCCTATGGATCATTCCACAGACCTAGGTGATGATATTTATTGTTATACTTCATTTTTTTATGTATATCATGCTCATGTATATGTATATATTATGATGGTGTATACTGATTATTCTTATGATTTTGGTGTAGGTGCACGCAAGCACATGAAGATTACAAATGTGTGTCAACATGACAAGTCTAGATGTTAAGGTCTTTAGGACTTAGATATGGTATAATTGTACTAAATAAGGTCTATTGAGACCATTTATTATGTAATTGGGTGGTTTTTGAGTCATTGGTGTCTAGTTAGTAAAAGTTGCAAAAAAGTGTAAAAGTTGTCAAAAACTACAAATTGTAAAATTGCAACTTTTAGGAAGCTGAAGGGTCTAGGAATTTGAAAAGTACTTATAGGAATTTTTTAGTTATAATTTGAAGTAAAAAATTATAAAAATCCTCAAAAAGGCTTGAGCATCAGTTGGAGAAGATTGTATTGAATATTCTAAATCAATAACAACGTTTATTTCTGCATATTCTCTATAAAAGTATACTTTCTAGGAACTGTACAACCCTGTACAAATTGTATTTGCATTGAAACTCATGCTGCTCTATAGTAGCATGAATTATCTTCCTTTTGAATCAATTTTTAGATTCTATCATTAAGATTGGTAAGAGTTCTCTTCGATTTTTTGTAGTTGCTCTGTTAGCACTGTATTAAGGGTTGATTGTCTCATAAAATGTTGTATTGACCCATTCCACTCATTTTACCTATTGTAACTCATGGAATGGGTCCAACACATTATAATTTAGGTGTCCTCATGGTTCTGTAGGTAGAGGAGTCAAGTTGTTGGTTTTGGGATGATGCCCTAGGGCTAAGCAATGTGATTTTCCATGTGAAATTGAGGTGTTAAAGTAGGGTTTTGACAAAATAGTGATGGAACTATCCATGTAATAGATTTTTGAGTTTTTTCAAGGTAATTGTGATGTGTTGGAAGAATTTTTTGAGTCAGATTAGCCCAGATGTTATGAGTTTGTGTAAACCCTTGTCTTTTTGTATGCATAGTGAGGGTTTGGAGGATCATCATCCTAGAAGTCTTGAATATATGAATTGATGATGTATTTTGTTGTTTTGAAACACAATTAGTGACTATCTATTGAGTTTGAGTGAAAAATTGGTGTTTAGGAGGTACTTCCTTTGTAAAAGAGGGTTATTTGGTGTCCTAAAAGTAGGGGCAATCTATTGGTTTTCAACTTTGATTCAAAGAAACCTCATGGAGGGTTTTGGTATGTTGTGTGGGATCATGAAGTGAGTCTTTTAAGGTGTTAAGAAGGTATACGTATGACCTTATCTAAAAGATATTGTGAAAAGTTAGTTTTGGAGGGCTACAAGCCTTTAGGTGTGTGTTTGAGAAAAGGGGAGTGGATTGTGTTGCAAGGGTTGGTTCCCTATTTGAGTCTGATCAATTTGAGTTGGTTTGGGGGTATCCACCACCTAGGTTGCTATCAGGTGGTATCAGAGCTCAGTTAGTAGGTCTTTTGCAGGTGATTGGTTGAATTTTGTAGGTTGGAAGGTGAAAAGACAAACTTGCAAAGATGCCTCCGAAGAATGTTGGTGCTACAAGAGTTGCAAGATTTGAAGGAGAAACATGCCAAGATTTTGGAGTCACACAATGTAGTGTTGGCAAGGCTTGCTACCTTGGAGACAAAGAAGAGAAGAGATGAGAATGATGAATGTGAGTCAGAGGAAGAAGATGAAGAATATGAAGATGTGGATGAGGAATTAGGCCTTAAAGATCAGAGGATGGAAAAGTTTCTCAAGGTAGTTAAAGGTGATTCACATGAGGTAAATGTTTATCTACCTATGTATGATGGAAATTTGAATGAGGAAGAGTTTCTTGATTGGATTTTATCCATGGACAACCACTTTGAAAGTGAAGAAATTTCAAATGAGCAGAAGGTGAAAGTAGCAAAAAACAAAACTCAAAGGTCATGTACTTCTATGGTGGGACTACGAGAAAGCAAAAAGGAGAAAGCAAGGTAAGTCAAGGATGGTTTCTTGGGACAATATGGTAGCAAAACTTAAAGGTAAATTTCTTCCTAAAGACTATGAAGTTCAATTGTATAAGAAATTACAAGGATTGAAGAAAAAAGATTTAGATGTTAAGACCTATATAGATGAATTCTATAAACTAAGTATAAGGTCAAGAAGAGATGAAGATGAAGTTGAAAAAGTGGCTAGATATCTAGGTGGCCTTAGATTCAATATACAAGATGAATTGGTTGTTGCTAACCCAAAGACTGTTGAAGAGTGTTTTCAATTGGCTATTAGGGTGGAGGAAAAGATCAAAAGAAGGAAAGAGAAATCTGTTAGAGGTAGAGGTAATAACACAAGATGGAGAGGAAAAATCCCTAAATCAAAGCAGCCAAATGAGGAACAAGAAGAAGAAAACAAAAGTAAAGAGAAAGGTGTTGATGCAAGAGGAGGTTTTAGGGGCACTAGAGGTAGATTTAGTGGTGGAAGAAAATCAAATGTTTTTGTAGGAAGATGTTATAATTGTAATGAATTTGGGCATCCTTCATTCAAATGCCCTAAAAATTTTGGTACTTCATCTAGTGGAGGTGAAAAGAGGACTGAAAGGAGGGCTCAAATAGTACAAGAAGAGGAGTGTGAGAGTACTAATTCTGCAAGTTATCATGCTACTCTTGAAATAGGTGAAGCTTTGATGATGAGGAAGACCATACTTAAGGAAACAAAGGAGATGGAACCATTGCAAAGAAAGAATCTCTTCAAAACAACATGTAAGTGTAAGAACAAGGTATGCAAAATTGTCATTGATTCAGGCTCTACCGAGAATATGGTGTCAAGTGAGATGGTCAGTAAACTGAATTTGCAAAATATTCCTCATGAGTTTCCATATAAGGTGTCTTGGTTGAGTGATGGGCAATCTCTTTTGGTCAATGAACAAGTTGTATAATTTCAAATTAGTGGTTATAAAGATAAGGTAGTGTGTGATATTTTTCCCATGGATTATTGACACTTACTCCTAGGTAGGCCCTGGAAGTTTGACAGGCATGCATTGTATGATGGGAGAGAAAATACTTACACCATAGAGAAAGATGGATGCACATTTACTTTGACTCCACTTGTGGAAGAAGAAAAAGGTAAGGCTAAGGTAATCATATGTGGTAAGAAAGAACTTGTAGAGGTAGTGAAAGAAGATAAAAAGTTGGGTACTACAACCAATTTGAAGTTTGAGAATGTTCTAACAATAGGTGTGAAGGTTGATACAGTAATGGAGGATGGGTTGACAGTGAATTAGAATGACAATGTCTTGATAGGAACAATGGTGTGTCCTTTGATTGGAAGTAAGGTGAAAGAACAAGTGGTATTTGCAGCTATGGTGGGTTCTAAATATGACAATACAGTGGTACATGGTGTTGACAAGACAAGACGTCTGATGATAGTGGTAAAGGGATAGAGTGAACTAGATATTAAGGGAAATTACAAGTATGAAGATGAGAAAAAGGAGAAGAAAGTTCAAGGAATCTCTAACAAGTGTTTGATTACAAGTATGAAGCTAGGAACCTTATCAAGTTTTGGTCAATGGACTGGTAGAAAACAACTAGCAGGTCTGATTGCAAAAATGGAGACATATTCAAGTGTAAACAAGAACAAGGATGCATGGCATATTACAAGATCATTGTATCTAAACCAAGGAAGGATATTTGTAGACCAGCGAGTGTGTGGAGTTGAGATGAAGCATGGTACAAGGGACAACTCATGTGACATGAGTTCTTTTTTAGTGGGGTTGTATGGTGTAGGTGCACCCAAGCACATGAAGATTACAAATGTGGGTCAACATGAAAAGTCTATATGTTAAGGTCTTTAGGAATTAGATATGGTATATTTATACTAAATAAGGTCTATTGAGACCATTTATTATGTAATTGGGTAGTTTTTGAGTCATTGGTATCCAGTTAGTAAAAGTTGTCAAAAACAACAAATTGCAAAATTGTAACTTTTAGGAAGTTGAAGGGTCTAGGAATTTGAAAAGAAGTTATAGGTGTTTTTTAAATATAATTTGAAGGAAACAAGTATAAAAAGCCTCAAAAAGGCTCGAGCATTAGTTGGAGAAGATTGTATTGAAGATTCTAAATCAATAACAACGTTTATTTCTACAAATTCTTTGTAAAACTATACTTTCTAGGAACTGTATGACCTCCTATAGATTGTATTTGCATTGAAACTCATGGAACACTATAGTATCATGAATTAGATTCCTTTTGAATCAATTTTGAGAGTCTATCATTAAGATTGGTGAGAGTTCTCTTCAATTTTCTATAGTTGCTTTGTTAGCATTGTATTAAGGGTTGATTGTCTCATACAATGTTGTATTGACCCATTCCACTCACTATACCTACTGTAACTCATGGAATGGGTCCAGCACATTATAATTTAGGTGTCCTCATGGTTCTATAGGCAGAGGAGTCAAGTTGTTGGTTTTGGGATGTTGCCCTAGGGCTGAGCAATGCGATTCTCCATGTGAAATTGAGATGTTAAGGTAGGGTTTTGGAAAAATAGTGATGGAACTGTCTATGTAATGGATTTGTTTGTTTGTGTAAGGTAATTGTGATGTGTTGGAGGAATTTATTGAGTCAGATTATCTCGGGTGTTATGAGTTTGTGTAAACCCTTGTCCTTTTGTATGTATAGTGAGGGTTTGGAGGATCAGCGTACTAGAAGTCTTGAATCTATGAATTGATGATGGATTTTGTTGTTTTGGAACAAATTTGGTGTTTTTCTATTGAGTTTGAGTGAAAATTTGGTGTTTAGGAGGTACTTCCTTTGTAAAAGAGGGCTATTTGGTGTCTTAAAAGCAAGGGCAGTCTATTGGTTTTCAATTTTTATTAAAAGAAACCTCATGGAGTGTTTTGGTATGTTGTGTGGGATCATGAAGTGAGTCTTAGAAGGTGTCAGGAAGGTATTTGTACAACCTTCTCTAAAATATATTGTGAAAAGTCAGTTTTGGAGGGCTACAAGCCTTTAGGTGTGTTTTTGAGAAAAGGGGAGTGGATTGTGTTGGTTCCCTTTTTTATTCTAATCAATTTGAGTTGGTTTGGGGGCATCCACCACCTAGGTTGCTATCAAATTTCTATCTTGCAGGGCTCATGATATATCTTGAGGACCTCTTCCGACGTGCAACTGGAGAGATAGTGCCACCCTTTACTACAGATGAGGCTACAACCACAAAGTACATACCCCACCTTTCATGGCAGAGCACATGGATCTATTCGAGCCTTATGTGAGGCTTAGGGGAGCATATGATGGAATATCTTGATGTGTTGATTGGGTTGAGGGTCACGTATTAGCACTAGCAATAGAGTTAGAGGAGGCTTGAGCAGCTCAACAATCTGAGAGAGAGGCTATCTTATAGTCAAAGGTCGAGTGGCTGCAAAGAGAGAATGTGAGAATCCAGGCTGATAGAGACCACATAGAGCGAGAGCATGTGGAGGCACTGATATGTGAGGGTGAGTTACGCGGGCCACTATAGACTATGTGGGAGATGTCTAGCATGAGTAGATCCTGATTACACACCACCATCTCTTGATGGGCGTAGACACCACATCCTAAGGGATCCAACAGTCATAGGCATAGTGACATTATACTATTGATGAGATGTATTTAAAACTTTTGACATATATATGTATGAGCATGCTTGGATTTTATGTTTATGTGTTAGATGGAAATGTGATTTATTAAATAATTTTTGTTAGACTATTCAATAAATATCTCCATGATCTAACATGTATTTTCTTAAGTTTTCTTAAATTAATATGTAGTATGTTATACTAAATTAAATTCACTTATGATTTAATTGTAAAACATTAAATACCAATAAGTATTTAATGTAACATAACATACACCATAAGGTTTGAATAGCGTGATACCAAAAGTAAGAATCTAAAACCACATTGGACCCACTACCCCACAATTCTAGACATAAAGGATTGTGTCAGGAATGAAGCAAGTGTGAGAGACAATGGCATACTATCCATTAACTCTAACAACATTCCTTTAAAAACTTATACTATTCAGAAAGGCTAGGCGTAGCACCGACGCAAATGCACATTGATAGGTTCCTAAAGAGGTGCACCATCCATTCTGGATATCAGGTATGCTCCAGACCCATAGCTCTCTTGAACTACATAAGGTCCTAACCAATTAGGGCTAAACTTTCCTTTCTTTTTCAAGTTGACATTGAAATTTTTCTATTTTTTGTATAGCACCAAATCGCCCTTATTAAATGAGTGAGGGATGACATGGTCATTATAACTTTGTTGTATTTTCTTATGATAAGGGTGAAGATTTTCGAGGGAATGGATGCACCTTTCATCAAGCATTTTAAGTTGGTGTAATCATTTTTCCCTATAACTATTGTCATCAATTAGCCCTTGAAGATCGATTCTTGAGGGAATCTCTAACTCCAAGGGCATAATTGCCTCAGCACCATAAACAAGGTTATAAGGTGTGTTTCCCATTGAAGTTATGATACTAGTATGATAAGCCCATAATACATATGTTAATTGTATATGCAAGTCTTTATTATGTTTGTTCATTATTTTTCTTAGGATTTTCTCAAGAGTTTTATTAGTTGATTCAGCTTGTCCGTTAGATTGTTGGTAGTAAGACATTGAGAATCGATGTTGTGTATTAAATGTTTCCAAGAAATTATTCGCATCATTATTCTTAAATGGTGTTCCATTGTCCAAAACTAACGTGGAAGGAAATCCAAAGTGAGCAATAATGTGTTCCAATATGAAACAACATATTACATCAGTTGTTGTTGAACGCAAGGGAATAGCTTCAACCCATTTCATGAAATAATCTATTGTTGTGATTATAAACATATGTCCTACGAATGAGGGTGGAGATATTTTTCCAATAATATCCAAACCCCATACCAAGAATGGCCAAATAGGAACTTGTGTTCGAAGCTCAGAGGCAGGAGCATGAATTAAGTTTTGATGCTCTTGACACTTGTGACATTTTTTTATGTATTCAAACCAATCTCGTTCCATGTTCTTCAAATAATATCCTTCATGGATTAGCTTTTGAACTAATGATCTTCCTCCAAAATCCCCCCCACAAGCACCTGCATGAGCTTGTTCAAGTGCTATAGGAATTTTGGATTGCTTAAGACACCTAAGAAAAAGGCCATCAAAGGACCACTTATATAAGATGTCCTCCAGGATGATATATCTAGATGCAATTTTTTGAATACGAGAGCGAGTATTTTTATTTTTTGGCTCAGGAAAGGTACCATGTTTTAAATAATTGAATATTGTATCATACCATTCACTCAAGTTTTTGATTGTTGTTGCTAACACTTTGTCTGCTTTATCATCAATCGATGGTTCATAACTGTATGCAAAATGAAGGTGAAGTCTTTTGAAGGATCTTGAGGGGAGATAAGAGAAGTTTCACTTGCCATTGCATCCGCATGATGATTATATTTTTGAGGGATGTTATCAATGGTGAATGATTAAAAATTCTCTAAAAATTTCATTGTGAAATCCTTGTATTTTGATAATTTTTCATGTTTTGTTTGATATGTTCCATTTATTTGCTTGATAACTAATTGTGAATCACCAAATATCTTAATGTCTCTAGCACCCATAACTAGAGAAACACACAATCCAGTAAGTAATGCCTCATACTTAGTGGTGTTGTTTGTACATAGGAAATTTAACTGATATGATAATGGAATAGGCTCTTTTATGGGAAGTTTTATTATAACCCCCACACCGGAGCTAGTTCTGCACTTAGATATGTCAAAATACAATTCACATGTATCTTCTTTGATTTTCAATACATTATCATCAGGGAAAGAATCAATACCAGGTAACGCTAAAGGAGAAGGAGCATCACCCAACTGGTCGGTCAAGGCTTGACCCTTAATTGCTTTTTGTGAAACAAATTTAAGGTCAAAGTCAACAACATTACCCACTTAGCTAAGCGTCTGGATAAATCTGTTTTAGTGAAAAGGTGTTTTAAAGGGCCAAACTTTTTCATTACTTGTATGTCAGCATTCAATAAGTAATGTTGAAACTTATTGGTAGTGAATACAAGAGCCAAACATTGTTTTTCTATTGTTGTGTATCATTCTCATAATCAATCAATGTTTGACTAATGTAATAAACAAGATGTTCTTTACATTTTTCATCTTATTGAGCCAACAATGTTGCAAGAGCATGGGATGATGTTGATGTATAAAGGATGAATGGTTTGTTTTGCATAGCGGGTTGTAAAAAAGGTGGAGCAACAAGATAATCTTTCAAACTCTCAAAAGCATTTTTATAATCCTCATTCCAATCAAAGTGTATGCCTTTCTTTAGAAGATGTGTAAATGGTAACATTTGATCTGCTAAGGATGTGACAAATCGTTGAATGGCTTGAATTCTTCCTTGTAAGGTACACAATTGAGATATATTTCTAGGAGGTGGCATGTTAACTATAGCATCAATTTTCTTTGTTTCCACCTCGATTCCTCTTTGAGATACGATAAAACCTAAAAATTTCCACTATCTACACCAAAGACACACTTTTTCAGATTCAATCTCATGTTGTATTTTTCAATTAGCTCAAAGATCTTCTGAAGAACATTCACATTCTCTTGTATTGTTAAATATTTAGCTAGAATTTGATCAACAGAATCTTCCAAAATCTTATGTATGTAATTGTGGAGTATTAGTGTCATAGCTCGTTGAAATGTTGCACCTGCATTCTTCAGTTCAAAAGGAATCATAACCCAACAAAATGTTCCCCCAACAGTTGTAAATGTTGTTTTGTACTAATCTTGAGGGTTGATGAAAATTTTATTGTATCCATAAGATCCATCCATGAATGACAACAAAGCGTGTTATGCAGTCGAGTCTACTATCATGTCAATATTAGGAAGGGGAAATTCATCTTTCAAAGATGCTTTATTCAAATCATGAAAATTCATACACATCCTAATATGATTGTCAGGTTTTGCGATTGTGACAATGTTTGAGATCCAAGGAGAATAATCTATAGGTATTATGAAACCGGCCTCAAGGAGTTTTTCAATTTCATCCTTAACTAGCAAGGCTATTTTAGGGTTCATTTTTTGAATCTTCTGTCTAATGGGCTTAGCATTTTCAGCAAGGACTATGTTGTGTGTTACAATCTTAGGGTCAATTCTTAGCATATCTAAATAATTCCAAGCAAAAAGTTTGGGAAAGTCATGAAGCAAAGTTGTAGTATCCTCTTGTTCTCCATCATCAAGGCATTTTCCTATCTTAATGACTTTCTCTTTATCATTGATGTCCATTGCTATATCCACTGTATCTCCTAAAGGAAGCGCATTTGGTCTCAGAAATTCAAGATTGTATTCTTCATTATTCATGCCTATCTCATTGTTCTCTTTTTCTCCATATTTTTGTTTGGTGCTTATCATAGCACATGTAACCTTTTTCTTTTGAGGAGGAGTAGATGGTTTATCATAAACTCCTAGCATTTTTTTCAAGGCTTTATCATCTTCAAAGTACTCCCATGATGGTGGTATATCCATATCAAGTAATTTAGGATGTTTCATAATGAGATTGATTTTTGGTTTATACGTAATAGTGTTGATGTTTAATGAATGTCTCTTGTTTTCTTGCATTATCTTAGAAGGGCAGTATCCCAAACCATTTTTTTTCTTGCGTGTCAAGTTCTACAGGAACATGAATTCCTCGTTCTTTCTTTCCACATCCTTTTCCACTATAACCTAATTGTTTCAAACTCTCCCATAATTTTTTTCCATTTTGTTTGGGTTTGGTGGTTGTTGATAGTCTATCTCATCAAATTTTGTTGTGTAGCTTGTGTCTTCTTCAAGAGTAGATGAGGTATATTTTTGTGAGTTTTATCTCGAGTTCTATGTTGACATAACCATTGGTTGCTTTTTTTTTCATCCTCTTTTCTTTTTATTATATATTCTCCCATGAATGAAGGTGTGAACTCCAAGGAACCCCAATCATCATCTGCTAATTTTGACACTATTTCCATCTCTTGTGTTTCCTTTTTCATAGGCTCTATTTTTTTATGTTGGAATTAATGTTTTCAAAGGACTAGTAGTTCTTTTTCAATTTGCAAGCAACTTTCAAGCTTGGGGTCCATTTCAATTTGGTATATCTTGTTCTTATAGACATACTTCATGATATGATGAAGATTTGAAGGCATCGTATGCATCCCATGAATCCATGGTCTTCCTAAAAGAAGATTGTATGAAATTTCATGAGGCATCACATGAATAGAAGTTTGTAAGGTAGCCTTTCTGACTAAAATAGGTAAAGTAATCACACCAATTGGTTGCTTTCCTATAGTGTCAAATCCTCGAATCGATAGGGAATCAGGTTTTATTTTTATTTTTTCCACTCCCAACTTATCTAAAATATTTACACTGCACACATTCAAAGCTAAGCCATTATCAACAAGGGTCCTTTTTATTCCCATGGTGTTGTATCTAGCTATTATCATGAATGCATCATATTTATTTCGTATTTCCAAGGGAGGGAGCTCATGTTGGTGAAAGGTAATGTCTACATTAACTATATTAATTACTTGTATTAGAGATGCCATATCGTTTGCATTTGAATTAGGAGAAACCACAACTTGTTGCAAAGCTATTTGAAGCATGATGTGGTAACTAGGTGAAGCTTGAATAAGATCCCATAGGGAAATATTAGCAGGAGTATTCTTAAGTTTTTCAACAAGATCATACTCCTTTCCACTATGCGATGGTAAATGAGGAGCACTAGGCAACACAAGATTCGACAATGGTAATGAAATGACATTCAATTGAGGTTGTATATTATTCCTTATGTTATATGTATGAGCAACAGTATTATAATTCAATTGTTGCAACACATTTTCTTTAGGTTCTTCAAGGATAAGGACAGGTTTGTTTGAAGGTTGAGGTTTGTTTGAAGGTGGATAAAGGATAAGTTGAGGTTGAATGACATTTACTTCTTTTTGTTTAGGTTTGTTTGAACAAGCCTTAGTGGATGAACCTTGCAAGAGGAAGTCCTCAAGGGCTTCATCTAACATATCAAATTCATCACTACTAAAAGGCTTGGGTTTGTTAATAAGTTGAGGTTGGATGAAATATACTTCTCTTTGTTGAGGTTTGTTTAAGCAAGCCTTAGTGGATGAACCTTGCGAGATGAAGTCCTCAAGGTCTTCATCTAACATATCAAATTCATCACGACTAAAAGGCTTGAGGGTTAAGGTAACTTTGAAAAAGGGTTATAACATGCTTAAGTAATCATACATCTATGCTTGTTTAAGTTTAATGTTTTTGGTTTTGTGTTTTGATTTTATAATGAATGTAAAATGGAGTCTACAACTAACAATATGAAAATGCAATTATCTATCTTTATTAAGCAATTGTAAAAATAAACTATGAAAATGCATGAAACAGTAAATTCGCAAACTGAAACAACATCTAACTACAACAAACAAAAGCATAGAAATGCATTGTTTAACCCTGGAAATTGTAACCTCAAACTACATAGGGACTAAGGTGCTAGGAAGGGCGTCTTGGTCCTCCCGATGAAATTTAGAGGTTCTAGAAACTGGAACATACAACACACAGCTCAGACAAGATTCTGGGTCAAAAACCCTAAGAGGGACTAAGATGCCAGTAAGGGCGTTTTAGTCCCAGTAAAGGTTTTTTCAGAAAAATCGCAAGATATGAGTTAATAACAGTGTTCCTAGGTTGCCTACCCAAGGACTTGATGTTGAGAAAAAAAAACTATTTAAATGAATGCAAGGAAAAGTAACTAGAAACAATCAATCGAATACAAAGTTAAATGCAATTAGAATGTTTCTAAATAAAATTAAGATGATGAAAAATGCACTTTTCAGCTTTTGAATGAAATGAAATGATGCAAAAAAGAAAAAATGTAACCAATATGCACTTTCACTAATGCAAATATGAGAAACCATAGATGCAATTTCACTAATGATGCAATTTCGATAAGAATGAATGCAATCTAGATCTAGGAATTTAATGAACTCCAAATCAGAAAATGAGTGCTCAAAAAGGTTAGGTTCACCAAAATGATTAGGTGGAAAATGGTGTGGAATATCGCCTTTCTCCAACTATCATTCAATAATGACCTAGGATTCCTAATTGGATTGACTATCAACCTCACAAGGTGATTCAATTCTCAACAAGGAGGACCTAGGAGGGGGTTCTTTAAGCTTTTAGGGTTCACCACCAAGAAAATTCTTGGAAAAGACAAATAAGCATTCAACCTATAAAACCTAATAATGCAAGCTAAATGAAGGATGCAAAGGATGAAATTATGCAACAACAAGCTAGGATATGTGTACCTAGGAGGTATGGAAATACAATGAGGATTCCAAAAATGTAAAGAAGCTATCAAAATATGTTGTGGAGGAAAAAGATGCCCTTAATATTGTCTTAGTCTCGCTTCTCTTTTTTTGGGGAAAATGTAGAATCTTCAGATGTCGAAATAGGATCTGAAAGAATCTCTACAAGATTCCACTTGGAGGAATAAGATGCCCTTACTATTTTCTTAGTCCCAAGATTCAAGGTCTATACTTCCTTCTCCACCAAGTTTTCAGATCTGAACCTGCAAAATTACCTACAAAACAAAGGAAATTGGATTGATTGTTTATTGGGTTTTTCCTTGGTCAAACTCTTTGTTTGGTAATTAAACCTTGATGAAAAAGCATAGATCTGAAAATGGAAATGTGTGTGTGCCCTAATCTTAAGTGTGTCTAAGATTATGCAAGCTAGAACATGGAGAAACCCTATTCAAATGTGTTAGAATAGAATTCCTAAAATGAAAATGAAAATGACCTATAAAGGAGATCTCTAATCACCCTAATAGGCTATAAGCATGAAATGTACCTTCCTTAGGTAGAAAATAGAACAACAATAGAAGATGGAATCAATCAAGAAACAAGTCCTTAGGCTTGGACGAATGACTATTTTCATCTCCAACCTAGAATCTCTCATGATCCTCCATAGGCATCCATTATTATTCTTTGGAAATGCTAGATCTTGACTTGAAAATAGACTTGAAAAACCTACAAAAATACTAGAAGGCTGCTCCAAGACTTGAAACTCTCCTTCAAACTTGCTTCATTTGTCTCAACTTATCACTTGCTTCAACTTGTTTTCAACTTAGGTGAAAATGGGGTGTGAATTTTACTTTTAGAGGCATTCCCATCTAATAACCCAATTATTAGATCCCAAAGGCTGACAAAATGCCAAATAAATTTAAATAATTTCATTTCTCGCTCTTAATTCCCAAAAATAAAGCACTCGGGACTATGACGCCCTAGGTGACGTCTTGGTCTGACTAGGTTGGACTAAGATGCCACCAAGGGCATCTTCGTCCCACAAGGCTTAATTTGTAACTTTGAAATTTGTGGGCTGCCAATATTAATGGTTGTCTATTGATTTTAGTCAGGTTTACGATTGAAATATGCCTCGGGATGCATAAAAAGAGGTCATAGGGGCACATAACTAATGACCTAAAGGGAATTTAATGCAATGGGTGCATAAATAGGTCCAAATTAAGTGTGAAAATACAAAGGTATTCATTTTTCTACACTATGTAACTATATATATATATATATATATATTGGGGTAAACCCACAAAAGTGGTTTAAAATTCGAGTGCGGAAGGAAAACTAGCAAAAAGTGACCCCATGTGAAAAAAAATAGTTTTAGGGGTTTGAACGAACTTGTGGGTTCAATCAAACCCATTAAACATTGGCCCCACACTTCCCGCCCAAAAATAACAAAGAAAATGCAAAAGGAAAGGGGGTTCGCTCCCCCTCAAGCACTTTGAAAGTCCATATTTTTACGCTTTGAAGCTCGAGTTGAGGATGAAAATGGAGGAGACTTTATAAACCCAACTGGAATCAAGTAGTCCTCGGAACAAGCTATCCAACGACTATAATTTTAATATTTTTTGGTTTTATTATGTATTTTTTTTTAGTTTTATTAAACATAGGTTTTTCACTGAAAAATCAAGCTCTTTGTTCTGCACATGTGGAAAAATAGTAGATTATCAAAAAAAAAAATTGAAAAATATGAGTGCAGCAGATATTGAAGTCTTTGATCCAACAAAAAAAAATTGAATTTCATTACATACAAAAAAAGTTACGCATTATATGGTTGCACTATGTATGAATTGTAATTGGTTTAACTTCGAAACTTGAATAAAGAAAAAATATTCAATAAAGACCTATCTAACCAAGTGGAATTACTAGTATCGGAGTTACAAATCTAAATTCGAAAGAATTATAATTTTATCCTTCATTGAAAAAATGTTATGTGTTATACGGTGAATGTCACTTTTTAAAAATGTTGTTTTCTAAAAAAAACTAGTTTTTGAGGGAAATGGAAAAAGGAGTACAATCTAATTCCAAAATTTTTGAAAAAAATATATTTAGAATCTACAAACAAAATGTCACGAAACTCTAGTTTGCATCATCTTCAAATTTATCACGGTTTAGCTGCTATAGGTGCCCGAAAGTGAAGATTTAGTTAAAAAAAAATTATTTCAACGTCTAGTTTGGCCAAAAAATGTAAACCACTATTGTGGGATCACCCATTGCCTACGTAACTAAAAACATATACCAAAAAATATATGTGTTTGAAATTAATTGCTAATTAAAAAACTCAAAATAGTGTATTTGAAATGTAATTATATTGCAATAGATATATCTATATATACATATATAACAACACCTGTATAAGAGTTAAATGAAGAAATTGAAGAACAATTTAAGAGTGGATTAAACAATAACCTCCTTTAGAAGAGATAAGTAATGCTAGGTATTAAGAATTGAAAATTTACATCGCATACAACTATTTTCCATTCTCAAGCATAAAGAATATAAATGAAAAACCCAATGCAAACAGTATCAAGTTGAAACCCCAGATATCTAGTTGTAAAATAGTAAAAAAAAATTGTAGTGTTAATGTTTGTGCAAAATGGTCCCATCAGGAACATCATGAACCAATCAGTGTGTGACAGGTGGCGGAGTGGTGGAAATTAAAAAAAAAAAAAACATTAGCAGATGCACAAGTGGAAGGGTGATGTGGCGAGCAATTATTTTTAGGTTTTTGGTCCACATGGCACTTCACGTGGACCTCCAAACCTAAGGTGTATAAAGCACCTTAATATCCAATTGTAAAACAAGTTTTATCCATAAAGTAAACAAAAATAGTCGAATCATTGTACCAATAGAATTTGTTTTTCTAATTCATTTATATTTATCCAAAACATAAATATTTATTCTGAATCTTACATATCATATAATATTCAAAGCCCATTTGTCACCACCAACATACAATCCAAATCACTTTTTAATGGTCCATAGCATAAAAACATGCAACCAAAATATAAAATTAGCATAGCCCACACTCACCTTAGATAAAAGTGGAAAACCCAATCTAAATAGTGTCAAGTTAAAACCCCATTTATTGAGTCAAAACTTTGTTAAAAAAGTTTGCATAGCATACAACAGGTAGGAATTCTCAAACATAAATAATTAATAGCAGTAGAATAATTTTAACTTTATAGTGTGATGCTTTTGATGTTTCTTCTCTTTCTTCCAATTCCTCCAGGAAAATGTAGATATGAATATGGAAGTGAGATGTGCTAAATGGAGTCAGTGCGTGACAAGTGGCAGGGTGGTGGAAATTTAAAAGAAAACAAAATTGGCAAATGCACAAGTGGTAAGATGACATGGCAGGCAATTATTTTTAGGTTTTTGGTCCACATGGCACTCCATGTGGACCTCCTAGGGTGTATAGGAGCACCTTAATATCTAATTGTAAAATAATTTTTATCCATGAAGTAAACAAAAATAGTCAAATCATTATATTGATAGAAATTGTTTTATAATTGGTTTATATTTGTCCCAAACACAAATATTTATTCATAGACTTACATATCATATAATATTCAAATCCCATTTGAAACCACCAACATACAATCCAAATTACTTTTTAATGACCAGTAGCATAAAAACATGTAGCCAAAATATAAAATTAGTATAGCCCCCACTCCCCTTAGATAAAAAATGGAAAACCAAATGTAAATAGTGTCAAGTTTAAATCCCAGATATTGAGTCACAATTTTGTGAAAAACATTTGCATACCATACAAAAAATTGGCATTCCTAGGCATAAAGAATTAATAACAGTAAATACCTATAACTTTATAGTGTGATACGTCTCACTTCCATATTCATATCTACATTTTCTGAGAGGCATTAGAAGAAAGAGAAAAAGCAGCAAAAGCAACAGAAGCATCACACTATAGAGTTGTAGGTATTCCTACTACTATTAATTATTTATTCCTAAGAATGTCAATCTATTGTATGTTATACAAATATTTTTCCCAAAACTATGACTCAATATCTGGGGTTTCAACCTAACATTATTTACATTGGGTTTTCCATTTTTATTTAAGGGGAGTATAGGCTATACTAATTTTATATTTTGGCTAGATGTTTTTATGCTATGGGACATTAAAAAGTAATTTGGATTATATTTTGGTGGTGTCAAATGGGCTTTGAATATTATATGATATGTAAGACTACGAATAAATATTTGTGTTTGGGACAAATATAAACCAATTATAAAATCATTTCTATTGGTATATTGATTTCACTGTTTTTGTTTACTTGATGGATAAAAATTGTTTTATAATTGGATATTAAGGTGCTCCTATACACCCTAGGTTTGGAGGTTCATGTGGAGTGCCATGTGGACCAAAATCCTAAAAATAATTTCCCGCCACGTGACCCTACCACGTGTGCATCTACCAATTTTTTTATTTTTTTTTAAATTTCCACCACCTTGCCACCTATCACTCACTGACTAGTCCATGATGTAATGCATTTTTGAATTTGTAAATATCTTTATATGTTCAATCTTTGTTTAGTATGGAGTCTTTAATTTCTATCTTTCTTTTTCAAATTTGAAAACTTGTTTTGGTACCTTCAATTGCAAAGTTTGTATGTATTTATGGCATGCAATCCTTGTTTGCTTCTAAAGAGATTATGGTGGCCTTCACACATTATTTTTTGGTGGTTACAAGTGGAAAAAGAGGAGAAGTCAACAATACTTGTGTGATGGAAGTATATTGATTAGAAACATTTGAACGATTCATTTTCCTTCAGTGTTATGTTGCTGGGAAAGTGGGACACATATGAGTGGTTAATTTTCCTTGACTAGTGGTAAGAAATAAGAACTGAAGACATGCCATGTACATATGTTGGCATATATATAGGGAAGAGAGTAGAGACAATTTAGATATATATACACATATACATACATTACATATAAATATATATATATATATATACATTACACATATATATGTATATATAAGTACTAATTATATATATAAGTAGTATATATATAGTATATATACACTACTTATATATGTGTGTGTGTCTACTTATATATATATACATATTTGTCTATATATATCTATGTATATATATATATATGTATATATATCTATATATATGTATATATATCTATATATATATGTATCTATATATATATATATATGTATATATATATCTATATATATATATGTATATATATATGTATATATATATATGTATATATATATATATATATATATATCTACATATATATATCTACATATATATATCTACATCTATACACACACACACACATACACACAGACATATATAAATATCCAAATATATATATGTGTGTGTGTGTGTGTGTGTAGATTTTCATATTTCAAAATAAAAAACAAATTCCAAAGTTAATGTTTGTGAAATTATGAACATGAATATAAGTGCATGGAAAAAACCCTTTAAATGAGAACTAGTTAAACCCTTTCCATATTTCATAGTAACAATGAAATATAAAAAAATATTACAGAGTGAACTATTGTGCATTGAAGAACAAAATAATACAATTGCATGGCAAAATATCTTAGAAATGAAAATTAGTGAAACCATTTACATATTTTAGAAACACAAAAAAATATTAAAAACAAATTGCAAAGTTAATGTTTTTGCAATGATGAACACATGAATAAAAGTGCACATGAAAGAAAACCCTCTAAATGAGAACCAATCAAACCCTTTCCATATTTTGTAGTAACAATAAAATATAAAAAGAAAATTGCAGAGTGAATTATTGCACAACGAAGAATAGAATAATACAATTCTTGGAAGAATATCTTCAAAATAAAAACCAGTGAAACCATTTTCATATTTCAGAATAACAAAAAAATATTAATTTTTTTTTGCAATGTTAATGTTTTTGCAATGATGAACACATGAATAGAAGTGCATGGCAGAAAACCCTCTAAATGAGAACTAGTCAAACCCTTTCCATA
>VDFB02093519.1:0-34229 GCA_007258455.2 Sequoia sempervirens
TATTCAATATAATTTCCTCATGTTTAGACAATATTCATTCTCCTTAGTTATATTCAATATCATACACATGTCGCATGGTGTACATTTCTAGAAGATAAGCCAATGATATCATATTATCATGCAACTAAAGAATTCATTACAATAAACACAACAATCAAATTTATAAAATGGACTCAAACAAGTTGATATAAATGGGTGTTTCCTATATAGATTATGTAATAAGATAGAAAAAAAGTCATAGAAATATTATTTATGATATTATAGAAATCAAAATCGTAGTTGATATAAAATAAAATTGTAAAAAGTGAAATTGCTAGAATTTCTAAAATTATAAAAAAGTAAAATAGAGTTTCTAATATTTATAAAAATCAAAATCAAAATTCTAAAATTCTAATAAGTGAAAAGTTAAAAGTTTCTAAAATTTAGAAAATTTAGTATAAAAGAAATATTCAAGATATTTTTAAAATGAAATATCATTTGATGTTTTTTATATAGATTTATTAAGTAATATTTTTCAATAAAAAATATTTATTATTTATAAGGATAAGATATTAAAAAAAAGTTAAGTTACTACACATAAAAATTAAGTTTCTAAAATTTAGAAAGTGAAGAATGAAATAACTTTCCTAAATTTACTATTGCATATAAAAGTAAGTTTCTAAATTAATATATTTAAAATTAAAAATATTGAAAATCTTTATAAAAGAAAAATTATTATTTGATGTATTTGTAAAATGTTTTTTTATATTAATAGAATGGAAATAAAACTACAAACAACAAAAACAGTTGTTCTTTTTTTTTTAAATCTAAATAAAAATGAAATATCTTAAATTTGAAAACATTTCAAAAATAAAAAATCATTCATATTCTCCATTAATTTTAAGTTTACATATATGATTTTGTTGGGTTCGGTGAAGCCCAAATTAGCAAATTTCTCCTTTATTTAGAAATGCTTCCTTACTTTGTAATTACTTCTATTCACATGTGTTGGCCAATTTAGAAGTTATCTATTTCAAATGGGTTTTTCCTTTTAATTGGTTGGAGACTTGATTTATAAATATCTTGTTGGTTGAATATGTAATTAATTTAGAACTTGATATTAATAAGAGATAATCCCTAAGTGTGGGCGTAGCCATTAAATTAATGGTGAACCATGATAAATATGGTGTTCTTGTTTTGTGATTGATTTTAATCTTTTATTTTCTGCAATTTCTTTTTCACTTAATTCTACAAATTATATTCAGCAATTGGTATCAAAGCAGGTTGGAAAAATTTGGTGCAGGAAAATTGTGAAGAACTTCTACAGCCATGGAAGATGTAGATAAGTAGAAAATAGAAAAGTTTGCAGGAAAAAATTTTGACCTTTGGAAAGTGCAGATGGAATCCCTACTCATCAAACAAGACCTTTCGAATGCGTTGGCTAGAAAAGTCAAAGGGAAAGGATCTCTATCTGATGAAGAATGGGAGAAGTTGGACAAAAAAGCAAGAGCTAGAATTTTTCTGTCGCTATCTAGTAATGTTCTATTTAATGTCTTTACAGAGAAGACTACACAAGAGTTGTGGGACAAATTGTCTTCAATGTATGAGATGGCATATGTCTCCAATAAGGTATTTATTATGAAGTTGTATAATTTAAAAATGCGAGGAGGGGTTATGTCAAATCATTTGAATGAATTTAATTCATTAGTTACCTAGCTGATTTTTGTAGGCATAAATTTGGATGATGAGATAAAAGCCATTTTATTACTGTGTTCTTTACCAAATAGCTAGGAAGGTGTTGTGATGGCAGTGAGCACTTCGGTGGCTGCGAAAATCAAGCTGAAATTTGATGATGTTGCAACCACTCTTCTGAGTGAAGATATGCAGAGAAAAAATCAGGAACCCTCATCTGATGAGGCATTAACGACTTTAAGTATTGGTAATAGAGGTAGAAGTAGAGAAAGAGGAAAACATAATAATATTAGAAGATCAAAATCTGCACATAGATCGCAGTCAAGAGGAAGGACAGGTGCCTATTGGTTTTGTGGCATGCCAGACCACACAAGAAAAAATGTTGGAATTATAAGAAGGCACAGGACAAAGTCAGCAACAATGAAGCCAACACTGTAGTTGAAAAAGACAACAGTGTTTTGGTCTTGGCTACTAGAGACACAACTGCAGACTCTTGGGTACTTGATTATGGGGCTTCTTTCCATGCTACTTCATGCGAACAAGCTTTTACAAATTTCAAAGAAGGTGTTTTCAGTAAGGTTTTTCTTAGCGACAATAAGGAGTGTGAAATTGTTGGTAAGGGTGATATATTTTTAAATTTAAAAAATGGCATTCAATAGATTTTAAAGGATATGAGATATGTTCCTTTATTAAAAAGAAATTTAATTTCTATAAGTCAGTTAATTACTTCTGGGTGTGATGTTAAATTCTCTTTAGAAAATTGGCAAGTAACAAAGGGAGTTTTAGTGCTTGCAAAAGGCAAGAAGTTGGGTAATCTTTATATTTTAAAATGCCATGGTGAAGTGGGAGCTGCGATGACAGTCATGGACAACAATTCTGAAATTTGGCATAAGAGGCTCGGTCACATGACCAAGAAAGGGCTTGAAGTGATGCTTCAAAGAGATCAACTTCCCGACTTGCAATCGGTGGATTTGGAATTTTGCAAACATTGCTTTTATGGAAAACAAATTCGAGTCAGCTTCTTGAGGACAAGCCATGATCAGAAAATCGCTCCTTTGGAACTTGTGCATTCAAATGTTTTCGGTCCCACGGAGGTAACTTATTTTGGAGGGGAAAATTACTTTGTTACTTTCTTGGATGATTACACTAATTTTTTTTGGATTTATATGTTAAATAAAAAATTAGAAGTTTTTTCAAAATTTAAAATTTTCAAGGCTCTTGTTGAAAATTATATAGGGCATAAAATGAAATGTATGAAAACTGATAATGGAGGAGAGTTTTTCTTTTCAGAGTTTGATAATTTCTGTGGAGACAATGGCATTCATAGAATAAAGGTGGTCCCATTCACCCCTAAGGAAAATGGTGCAGCTGAGCGGTTGAATTGGACAATTTTAGAGAGAGCTCGATGCATGCTCTCCAATGCCGGTTTGGGAAAAGAGTTTTGGGCAGAGGCGTGCAACACTGCAGTATATTTGATCAACCATGCCCCGTCATCTTGTTTGGATTTTGAAATTCCTAAGGAGAGATGGCTTGGGAAGAGAATTTCATATCATCATTTGCGGGTGTTTGGATGTGAAGCGTTCTTGCATATTCCCAAAGAACAATGAACGAAGCTTGATTTCAAATCAAAGAGGTGCATTTTTCTAGGCTATGGACAAGATCAATTCAGTTTCAGGCTGTGGGATCCCGTTGCTAAAAAGATTGTTCGTAGTTGGGATGTCTTCAATGAGAAAAAATTTCTAGGTTTGCAGCCTCTAGACAAATCTTCAGATGAATATTTTGAATATTTTGATGCTGATTTATTTAATAATGGTCGTGTCAAGCAAACATCAGTTTCTTTCTCCCAGCCTTTAGTTATTTCTTTTTACTATCACCCATGTTTATTCATAGCCATCAAATTTACATTCTCTACCTTCAACTATTGTTTCCCCTATTTCTACTAGCACACAACCTTCTACTGTTAATATGCCACTGTCTATAGTCCATTCAATGCCTGCACAATCTTCCATAGACAATACACTGCCTTCTCTCTTTCATACGCAACCCCCACAAGGTAGTGAGTAGACTATTCAAAGTCATACAAACTCTAATCTACATCACATGCAAACATTTTCCCAGCCAATGCTGCCTTTTAAGGATCATTCACTGCCTTGTTTGTTTGATACGCAGCCACATTCAAGTCATAAGCTACCTTTAATAGAAAAGGTGATGTCTTCAAATTATGATGAGCAACCTTCACAATGCTTACCACAATCCACATTAATTAAATCACAACCTCTCATTCATGAATCATTGCCCTTCACACATCAAACACAACCTTCATTTGTTACAATGCACCCTTCAAATGTTGGAACACTGCCTCTGTTTAATACATAACATTTACACATTGGTACACTTCCATTACAAACTAATTTGCGGTCTCTAATTCATTCACAACCTCTTAATGTGCCAAGTATACAAGCATTTGATTTACAATCAAAAGATCAGGGGCAGAGCATTGGAGGTATACAGGGGCAAAAACTTAGAGAAAGTAATGAACATAGGAGTGTAGGAAATTTACAAAATAATGGGGAAAATTCACAGCCACAGGGCAATTTGCAATTTTCTATTGGTTCTCAATTAAGGAGATCAACACAAAAGAGGAAACTACCCAAGAAATTTGATGATTTTCAGTTGTTTTTATCAGATGATTATAATTATGAATTGTTGCTTTGTGGTGAGGTAGAGCCGACAACATTTAAACAAGCTTGCAAAGATGCAAATTTGGTCAAATGGATGGAGGCAATGAATGAAGAAATGGAATCTTTGCGAACAAATGACACTTGGGATTTGGTTCCTCTTCTGCCAAATCAAAAACCTCTGAAGAATAAATGGGTGTATCGTGTGAAAGAGGAAGAGGGAGGTCATCAACATTACAGGGCTAGACTAGTTGTCAAGGGTTTTGCTCAAGAAAAAGGCATTGATTTCAATGAGATATTTTCACCAGTTGTGAGAATGACCACTAATCGAGTAGTGTTAGGCTTGGCAGCCATTTGGGATCTTGAACTTGAGCAATTAGATGTAAAAGCTACTTTTCTTCATGGAGATGTTGAAGAGGAATTATACAGGGAGCAGCCTGAAGGTTTTGCAAAACCGGGTCAAGGACATTTATATTGCAGATTGAAGCGAAGTTTGTATGGGCTCAAGCAAGCCCCCAGTCAATGGCATTTAAAATTTGACAACTTCATGACTCAACAACATTTTATTCGTTGTGATGCAGACCCGTGTGTTTATTACAAGAAGCTTCCTAATGGTGAGTTTCTCATTTTATTACTTTATGTTGATGATATGTTAGTTGTTGGCAATAGTGTGAGGATAGTTCGTGAATTGAAACAACATTTATTTCAGAGATTTTCCATGAAGGATTTAGGGGCAACAAAGAGGATTCTTGGGAGGAATATAATTAGGGATAGAAAAAAAAGAGAACTTAGATTATCTCAAGAAAAATATATTCTTAAAATCTTAGATAGATTTAATATGAAGAATGTCAAATCTGTGAGTACTCCTTTGGCTGATAATTTTAAGTTATCCTCAACTATGTGTCCTAAAATAGAAGAAGAAAAAGAACACATGAAGTGTGTTCCTTATTCATCAGCAGTTGGCAGGTTAATGTATGTCATGACGTGTACTTGTATGTCATGACGTGTACTCGTTCGGATATTGCTCAAGCGGTGGCAGTTGTGAGTAGATTTATAAGTAATCCAGGTAAACAACATTGGCAGGCAGTACAACGGATATTTAGGTATTTGAAAGGTACTTCTAATTGCGGTTTATGTTTTGGTGGTAAGGACATAAATCTTCGAGGTTATGTTGATTTAGATATGGCTGGAGATCTGGATAAAAGGCATTCTACCACTGGTTATGTACTCACTTTTATTGGGGTAGCGATCAGTTGGGTTTCTTGGTTGCAACAGGTGGTTACACTTTCTTCTACGGAGGAAAAATATATTTATCTCTGAAGGAGCAAAGGAAATGATATGGTTGCATCGTTTGATAGGTGATTTATGGTTTCAACAATTAGTTTTTACTCTTTTTTTGTGATAGCAATAGTGTTATTCACTTGTCACAAAATTTATCCTTTCACAATCAAACGAAGCACATAGAGCTGATGAGCTCGAAATATGCTCATCATTTGAATATTATGATGTATTTTTAATACCCTTACTCTTATTGTTGATGGTTGTTTTAACTCTTTGATTAAAGGCTTTTTATCTAAAATCGGGTAGTATCCTGTAGCAACACATTCCTATATTCCTACAGCTTAACATCTCTATATGTCTATATTAATTGCCCTATTTGACCTCCCGAATGACTGATATAATGCATGTGGTTTTTGGATAATTAAATGGATTTAATATGTGATTAATGAATGTGTATCGTATTATTTTCCACACGTGCTTTCTTTCACTTCTGTCGCCATGTGCATCGTAGGTTGTTGAAGGAAGCATGAATGAGTTAAAGCGCAATAGATCTCGGCCTTGGAGTAAAGTCCATTTCTAGCATGACATCAAGGAAGTTGTTCCAGCAAAGACTCTGACTAGGTCGTTGGGAGGAAATCTAAATGATCATCAATCTAGGAAGAGTGGAATACTAAATTCTCTCTGAATTGTGTTGAACAGATATGCCTTCATTTATAAGAAGTTTGTTCCTCGGTTTTAGGATGCATTTATGTCCACGTCTTTCTCTGTTAGAGTTAGGTAGTTAGTTGCTTTTCTATTATAAATAAGTGTTCCTCCTGCTTGAGTGAACAACAAAGTGTGTTAAAGTTAGTATTATAATGAGAAATAGTGTTTTGTGTTAGTTTTCTTACAAGCAGAATAATCAATGTATATGATTCCAAGTTTATAAATAAAAGCTGATGAAGTTGTGAGTTCAATTCTTACATAAACTGGTTGATGCTTGCTAAGGGGGCCCACTTAGTGAGTATCTGTAGTTAGTTATTATCTTCTGTTGATTATAAGTTAGATTTCATTCTTGAAGGTTTCAGCGCAAACTCAGTCTTATTTTGTTCCTGCAGCATCGAGAATCCATCCCTATGTTCTTGCAGCATAAGGCCAGTTCATAGTTTGTTTCTTAGTAATAGTTGTCATGATTTCTGGTTTGATTAAGTCATGCTTAAGTTAAGAAGACTTTACATTACATTCCTGCAACATAAGTAGAATTCCTTCAAAGCATTTATTTCTGGTAAATTGTGACTGAAACTGGTTCTTAGTGCACATACAGTGCCGCTCCATTTCAATTATACGTTCCCTGGTTTGACAATGTAAATGAACGACCATAAGAAGATGTTAGTCACCTGCTGGAATGTCCAATTCCCAGGTTAGGATTTGCCATGACTTTTATTTAAGAATTTATTTGCCCTTATAATTGTTTTTATAATATATTAATATATATTAATAATTATATCTTAATATAACAATACAAAGTTAATAACAAACTTAACTTATTATTAGGGTTAGTTTATATATAATTTAATTTTTTTTATTAATATAATAATCAATTGTTAACTATTATAGTTAGAATTAGGGTTAACTTAATATTATAATTAATTATATAATAAAAAATAGTCTTATTAATAAATTATACTTAACATTTGCAAAACAAATAATAGTAATTACAATTACGATTTTGAGTTGGGGTTAGGGTTTCTTCTTGGAGTAAGAATTAGAGTCGAAATTAGGACTCAATTAGTATTATACAAGGGATTAGGATTTTGGCTTAGGATAAGATTTAGAGTTGACATTAGGACTCAATTAGTATTAAACTTGAGATTAGGTTATCCTTAGCATTATGAACGATTAATAATTTTATTATCAAAACAAAATAGGTAAAAGTTAAAAGATTCATGTAATTAAATTATGTATGTTGACAATTGTTCAAGTCAATTTATAGAGATTTTGAAAAAAACATATAAGGAGATCAATTATGCATGCACTTAATAATATATTATTAAGATAAAATTACAAAATAGAATCTAGTAAATTGATATCTATCAGTGTTTCCGATATAAATTATGTAATAAGATAGATAAGCTAGTTATATATGTATATATAATTTTATAAAAGAGGGGTAAAAGATTTATTAAATAAAAAAAGCATTACAAAATCAACAAGAAATAAACCCACCAAGGGTACAAACAAGGCTAGAAATTAAGTTACACCCAAGAAGCACCTCATATCTTCCATAACCCAACCTTCAAGAAGGGCCAAATCTCCATGAAGATTATTTCAATCATCCACATTCCAAGTCCCCATCCACTCAAACACCCATCTAGCCAGACCATCAACTACCTTATTCCATTCCCAGGGAATATGGAAAAAGACAATAGATTCCAAAGTAGTGCACAAAGAAATAGTTTTCTTGACCACCACTGCCAACTGTCAGTTCACATCCTCAAAATGTTTCTTATTCAGAATATCAATGATCACCTGAGAATTAGATTCACAAACAATCCGCCTCTAGCCAAGAGCACAAGCCCGCTCTAAAGCTAGAAGAATAGCAACAACCTCCATGAAATTATTAGTATGTTAACCTCTATAAGTAGAGAAGAAAAAAACCACCACTCCCAAGCTATCCTTGCTAATACCTCCAACTCCAACATGCCTAGGATTACCTTTAGAAGATCCATTAGTATTTATTTTCAGCTCCCCCGAAGCAGGGGTCTCCAGTGACCAATATGACTAACTCTCTCTTGCCCATGCCCATGGTGATCATTCCTCAAATTTCTCCCTCGCACAGTAGAAAGACCCAAAGCACTAACCACTCCCTGATCACCAGGATCAACAGGAATAGACAAATCACACTTAGAAGTCAAAGTCTCCTATAGGACCCTCAAAATTTTCAACCAAAGCTAACCAACAAGCAACTTTCTATCCAGGAAAATTCTATAATTACACTCTAACCAAAGATGCCAAATTATCACACTAGGCCCAATGATCCAAGCTATAAGAAGATAAGAGGTCTTAACAGGAGGGGACCCCTGACAATTCCAAAAATCCTCCAAAGAAGAAGCATTACAACATGGCAAGTGCCAAAGACTCCACTAGAAGTGTCAGATAGTTTTCGCAAAGGAACACTAGAAGAAGAGGTGAGGAATACACTCTTCATACCCAACACACATAACACACATAGAAGGACCTTGCACCCCACACTTCCAAATATTCTCCCAAGTAAGGCATCTACCTTGCACCACTAACCAGGAGAAGAAATTACACTTAGGCCAGGAAAACTTGCTCCATACTTATTTCCATACCAAGATACCTCTAAACTCCCAAATAATTTCCTATCAAGAACTTGATAACTTGAGGCAACAAAAAATCTCCCTTTTGGGTCAGGGCCCCAAGCCAACATATCTCTCCAAGGAAGAGAACTACAAACCCAACTAGCCAAAATCTCAGCAAGCTCATGACAATCACCGGTTGCACCACCAAGAGGCCACTCATGCAAATCCTTCCACCTAAATACTTTAACCCGACCCATGATCTGAAGAGTCTTGAAGTTAGCCACACAACACCAACCAACATCAATAAAGTGCTAACACAAATTCTGCAAATGAGGATAAGAGGACAGGATGAGCGGGTGGCCATCCTAGGAATCATACCAAAAGAGGGCATCCTAACCACCATTACAAATCCAAAAGAGCCCTTGCTTGACCAGCTTGGCTCCCCTTTTGAGGGTACTCCAAATCATAGAACCCTTCCCCTCTAAATTAAAGCGAGCAACATCAACACTCTCAACAACATCCAAATACTTAGAAGTAAGAATTCTTTCCCATAACTGATGTTGAGAACACCACCACCAATACAATTTAGCTTCTAGAGCTTTCCCATTCAAACAGTTTGATGCAAACCCATCCCACCTTCCTACTTTGACCTACAAATGGCATCCTATTTAACCAAGCTCCACTTCTTGTGAAGGAGATCACCAAACCAAAGGACCTTTCAAGATAGGCTCTCAAATTATTTAATAAAGCTAGAAGGTGCAGAGAGGACAAAGCACCTGTATAGAGGGAGAGCCTACACCATAGATTTTAAAAGTGTCACTCTCCTTGTAGAAGAAAGCCACCTACAAGTCCAATGACTGACCACATTCTGGAACTTCTCAATAAAGGGCCAGTCCAGTGGGGATCACTGAGATGGGGTCACGGGGTGGGTCTTCCATTCCCCTCCATTCCATTATTCCATCTTCTTTCATTTGTCCTCTTCCATCCATTCCATCCATCCATTCAGAGATCAAACTATATGGGGGAATATCATTTCCCTGACACTAGCCTTGGATAAAACCTCTTTCCACCCAAGATCTAATAAACCTTCCCAAGCCCTAAGCCAATAAGATGAGAAAATAGGGTGACAAAGGATCCCCTTGTTTGAGTCCCCAAGAAGCACCAAACAAATCTACTGGCTCACCATTAATCAACACCAAAAAGGAAGAAGAGGTGACACAACTCTTGACTGACTCAATCCAATCACTAGCAAAACCAAACGCTCTCAGAATCTTGAATAAGAAGGCCCATTTAACACGATCATAAGCTTTAGCCATGTACAACTTAATAAACATATATTTTTCCTTAGAATGAGCCATAGAATGAATGGTCTTAGTAGCAATAATGACACCATCCATAATCTGCCTACCACCAACAAAACCCCCTTGCTCCTCAGAAATTAACTTGCTTAGCCAAGGTTTCAGCTTCTTAGCAATCAACTTTGTAATTATCTTGTACACCACATTACATAATGCAATTGGTCTAAAGAGATCTAGAGTATTAGCCCCATCCTTCTTTGGTATGACAACAAGAAAGGTAGAATTCATGAATTTTAGCATTTGTTATTCATGTGGGATTCCTGAACTACCACTAGAAGATCCATCTTAATCACTTCCCAGAATTCCTAAAAGAACTCAACCGGGAACCCATCAAGCCATGTAGCTTTACCTTTTCTCATTTGGAACACAACATTCTCAAGTTCCAATAAAGAAATAGGACTAAGAAGAGATTCATTGATTTCACTAGTGACCAAAGACGGTATGCTATCCAAAATCACAACTTTTACCTCCTCCGCAGGAGGGGAATCCTCAAAGAAAAAAGTAGAAAAGAAGTGAACTTCCTTAGTCGAAATAGAAGTAGAGGAGGAAAGAGTCTCCCCGTTTGAAGAAAAAATAGAAGAAATAACAAATTTACCTTGTCTTCTATCCTTGATAGAATTGTGAAAGAAGGAAGTATTTCTATCTCTCGCCTAGAGCCATTCAATTCTAGAATTTTGTTTCCAAAAAAATTCCTCTCTTAGTTCCCACTCCTCAACTTCCTTAATTGTGACAACTTCTAGAAGACCAAGCTCCTCAGTGAGGCCTTGGTCATGAATCTGTCTAGTAATCAAGTCCAAGAGAGACTGAGCATCCTTCTTTTCTTGAAATGCATTACCAAAATGTTGCCTATTCCAATGCTTCAATCTATACTTTACATACTACATCCTCTTAGAGAAGGAGTATATAGCAGTACCATGTGTCAGTTTCCCAAGATGCCACCAACTAGGAATCAAGTCATGAAGAGATTCATCTTTGAGCCACATAAGTTGGAACTTAAAATACTACTTTATACAATGTCTAGGTAATTCAATGGTGAGTTTGATTGGCCAATGATCATAACCCCTCCCATCCAAAATCTCAGAACTAGTCAACCACTTGCTTCCCATCCAGAAACTAGACACCAGGAATCTATCCAGGCGCTCAAAGATAGCAGCTTCCCCACACCTCCTATTATTCCAAGTAAAGACCCCATTAACAGGTTTGTTGCCAATCAAATTCAAAAGAGCATTATTATCCTGCAAGAGAACTGAGGAAGGATCCAGACGAGCACAACCTCCCCTCTTCTCCTCCAGAGAAGTAACAACATTAAAATCCCTCGCCAAAATCCAAGGTAGATAAGGGTCCAAAGATCTCACATATCTAACATGGTCCCACAACAAAACTTTACCCTACAAATTAATCAGAGCATACATGAATGAAAAGAACTCTCCAAACTCAAGATGCGAAGCCACATAAGAAATCAAGCTTCTACAAGAGAACCACCAAATTGGACTAACGTTACATGGGTCCCATAAATAGGCCACCCCTCCAAAACTGCCAAATGCCCCAACAGATTGACACTGCCAATGTCCCCAAATCTTCAAAGCCACACTCAACATACTATGAATAGATAACTTAGTTTCCTAAAGGAAAACCACATGAGGAGAATGAATCTGAATCAACTCCTAAATAGCCTTTTGTCTAGGGATGTTATTCATACCCCTCACATTCCAAGAAAGAACTATCATCGTTGAGGTTGGGACAAGTGAGCATCAATAGTCTTCATCGAACTTGACTCCACCAATGTCTCGCTAGTTAGCTTAACCTTTTCCTGATCCTTTTTTCTACCAACCTTTTAAAAGAGGTTTCTCAAGCACCCCTAACTTAGAAGTTTTCTATTGCAAACCAAAAGCAGGGGAAGAAGACTTATTTTTACCTAAAATAGAATCACCCTTCTCCATGAACACAACCCTACCAACATTAGGGGAGCCACCAGAAGCCTCCAATGTCAAACCAACTGTACTTTGAGCAGGGGTCGAATGAGACAAGTCAATATCCATCTACAAACCTTAAACACCAAATTGATTTGAGTTGGGGATCACAGGAGGTTGATCCCCACTAACATCCTTTGCTAAAGAACCAATTATCGCCTACAATTCAACTTGAAACCCTTCCTCCTAAACCAAATCCTCCAAAGTCTCAAATCTATTAAAAGTATCCCCCTCCTGCCTATCCTTGAGGGATCTCTTTTGGCCCCTGTGCCATAGAAAAATGGCCCTTTGTCATTTTCATGGCCTTTTAGGTCTTGTTTCATGGTGTTGGAATTGTGTTGCTTTGATGTTATGTTGTATCATGGCTTGAACATGCTTATTTAGGTACTAAAACTGAAAGAACGATGTCTTGTGAAAGTGTTGTGAAGTGTTGTAAGACATTTCTACATTCTTCTAGACTCTATTTAATATAATTTACCTAAAAATCACCTTTCCACTCATCAATAAGTCCTATTTTGAAGTGTTGTAAAGTCTTGTAACAAGCCTTCATGCTTTTTAGGCACATCTTCACTACTTACACCTTTCTCATGCTTTATTCTATCTTTTTATGTCCTCGTATGCTTTAATTAAGTGTATTTTTCCATATTATCCCAACAAACAACATTAAATATAACATATTTCCCGACACTTTTTTTTAGGTCCTAGGTGGGACCCATTCACCATGGGTGGCGAATGAGTCCCCCTTGGCCCCAAATTCAAAATATTTCAAATTTCCTTTCAGGGTTTTATTAAAAATCACTTGATGTCGGCCTGTGATGAGGTATGAACAGATAGTAAGGCACAATAATTGTATAAATAAGTGATTTTAACCTCGTTTTACATCTCCCCACTCAAATATTCAATCTCCTAACACATTCAAGCAATCTCAAGCACTTTACATCATCAATTTAGGCACTTTTCAAGCACTTTGAAGCTTCCATTGACATTACTTCATATTTGCAACATCAAGGATTTGGTGAGTTAATAACATTTGCATGTTGTTAGTTTATCTTTCGTTTACATTTCATTATCTTTTCAAGGGTTTAATTACAAAAAGTGGGGTTTGACCAAGGCAAACCCCTATTCACTAACCCTAATCATTTTTCCCCTTTTGCTTGTGTATTTGCAGCCTTTTGTTTGCATATTTGATAGGTTATAAGGTGTTGAAGATTGATTTTTATGTCAACTAGGTGCTTCAAGTCAACATAAGTCAAATTCAAGCTTGGAGAGATTTATTTGTCTGTTTTCTATAGATTTGACTTCAGCAACTCGACAAGCAGACATTCCCAGATCTGGTGTAGCAAAGTTGTCTCCTAGTTTTTCATAAATTTTAGAGAGGATTGATTCACCACATATGGAAAATGAATCCCACCTTAGGACTGAAAACTTGAGTTTTGTCAGATTTCAGATCCTGACAAACATAAATCAGTTCCCAACAGTTTTTCATCAGTAGGAGGATTAATTCGCCACCCTGGGTGAATGAGTCCCACTGTGAAAAATCAATAAATTTCATCAGCATTCCAAACATTCCAGAAAGCTAACACATCATCCAAGTGCACTCAGATTCATCCCTATACCTTTTGTTCTGCTTATTTTCTTTAATTTCTTCATTTTTCATAGTTATTTTCATTACACAATGTGTTTTCAAACATAGACTAAATTGCACTTTTGCATTCATTCTAGTTCATCTTAATCAATCAACTGCATTTAGTTAAGTTCATTTACATTAAACAACATTTCATAAATCCTAATTTGAATGTTACATAAGCATTTTGGAACCTAAATCTCTCTTCTTTTAGGTGAAAAACCCATAAGTGCTAGAGAAGCATCTAGGTTCCCAAAATCTATGTCCCATTTTGGTGAACCCAACTTTTGAATACTTTAAAATTTTGATTACATTCATGTCTTGCATCCTAGTTTTCATTTGCATTAGCATTCAATTAGGGCATTGATTTGTTATTGCATTCTAGGACCTTTCATTTTGCATTAGTGGAACATTCATTTAATTTTCATTTTTGCGTTCCATTTCACTGAAAAAAGTAAAAATCTGCATTCTGCATCTGTAATTGCATTTTGTAGATCATTTAAAACACCCTTAAAATTCTAAAAAACAAAAAAAAAAATTGCATCCTGGGACTCATTCTCCACCCAGGGCAAATTAGTCCCTCTGCACTTTTTAGACAGTATTTTTGCATTTCTTTTGACATTTTTCTGCATTAATGTTCCTTGTTCCTGCATTCTATTTTCAGTTACAGATTCTTTGTTTTTCCTCATTTATTGCATCTTACTTTATTGGCATCATGGCTTTCTCTTTCAATAAGTTTTGCAATTCCTTCAAATCCTTAGTAGACATGTCCAATTGTACCTTTTGCTATGACCTTAATGACCTTGAACAACCTCATGCTCCTTTAACTCCTCATGATTGTCCTCCTCGTGATGTAGACATCATTGGAGAAGATGATGTTAGCATTAACAAGTTATAAAATGATTTCGTTAACAACTTTGAAGCAAATGTCGCCTTTTATCCCTCCATGAAGTCACAAGATCTTCCATCTGTTGCACCTCCTGATCACTTTGCATATTTACATCCTGAAATCAATGACGAACCTATGGTTCCTCCCTCAAGAGGATCTAGTTCCTATAACCCAACACATTCAAACCCATTTTATGATCATATAGTCACAAACACTTCCATAAACCTCGAAACAAGATATGGCAACAGTTTCACTATATTGAGTAAACAAGGTTGTGACACGACATCCATCAGTTTATGGAACAAAACCCAAAAGAAACACATACAATAGGATTAGGATATCAAGATCCTTCTCATCCTGATAGACATCCTCTTCAACCTAGGAGAATTTGGGATGCTAGTATAGTGATCTTGAATCCTCCTAACTTGAACATTCTCCTTCCACGTGAAAAACCATTCTCTCCTTCTAATGACAAGGATGTTAGGATCCCTATGGGTCCCCTTCCTCCTTCTATTCATGAAAAAGGAGAACCTAGAAAATGCAAACAACCATATAAATTGAAGAAGCTAAAGTTTCCTACACATCCTCCACCCGAATGTGAAAGGAGACTTCAACTAATTTTAAACAAAGGTCTTATACTTTTACCACCTTCCAATAGGTTGTTCATTCATCTTGACAATTCCCATATACCATATTACAAATATCATCGTATTCTTTGACATCGAACATAAGAATGTCAGACATTGAAGGACATACTGGATAAGTATCACTTCACTGATACCAATTGTTTCCCCGTCATACCTTAAACCAATTTAAACCCATTTGTCATGTTATAGTTGTAGAGTTTATTATTATCACTATTGCATGATCTTTTCCCATCACCCATCTCGGCTCATTCTTTCCTTTACACTTTGTGGAGGGCAAGACATTGTTAGCCTTGTCCTTGTAATGCATTTGTTCTTATCTCTTAAGCCATGTTATTCCTTTTCCACTTGTTTATCCAAGATTGCAAAACCCATAACTTAGTTAATGGTTGACTTACATTTGCATTACTTGTTCTTTTTCTTTTCCTTTTTCATGTGTGTATCGTGTTCCTGCGTATCGTGTGTTTGATGTGCTCCTTCTTTGTACAATTCTTCTATTCGTATCTTTATTATTCTACTTGTCTTTTTTTTTTCTTTGTTTTGTGTTTTCCTTTTGGAGATGACGCAAAGCATAGAGACGCCCTATGTCTCTTCCATGTTGACCCAAATGGTCCTTTTCTTTTTCTTTTTTTTCTTCTTTGTTTTATTGTTTTCCTTTTTGGGAATAGCATAAAAGTGTGAAGATGCCTATGTCTCTTTCCATGTTGCATTTAAGCCAGGACCTTACATTTTCTCTTGGCACTGTTTTGTGTTTTTTACTTTGAGGATGATGCAAGCAGTGAAGCCGAAATATCTCTCCTTCATGTTTGTTTCAATTTTTTCCTTTTAGTTTCCTTTTTCATGTGTTTTCCTTTTTGGGGGTGGTGCGAAAGCGTCAGATTGCGGCTCTCTTCCATGTTGACTCAAATGGATTTCTTTTTTACTTTGTTTTCGACTCTTTTTGTGTGTCATTCTTCCGGGTTTCTACCAGCCTTATATGGAGGCCGGTGGCGTTCTAAAAGCTCTTTCATATAAAAGAGATTGCCTTGGCACCGAGCATGCGGCCCCGAATCTTGGAGATGCATATGTTTGGTGGCGCTGCTACGGGGGGAAAACTCCCCTTTATTTTCAACCAGCCTTGGCGGGCTAAATTTAGGCTTATATGACTTGGCGCCGGGAGCTTGAGTTGGCTCTTATGTCTTCTTTTCGTTTCTTCTCCACATGGCGCAGTGATTTGTCGCAGGGCAGTATTAACCAGTTCATGCACAAAATCGGGAGGCATACGGTGCCTATTATCTCGTTGCGTTCATGGCTGTAGGTGTAATATGTCATTTTAATAGCGTTGTGTTCATCATACGTGGATGACGTTAGATTGCCATGATGTCAGCCATAAAGGTGAGATCTATCTGCGGCATAATTGCGTTTCCTCTTGGTGAACAGGCCTGTGCGCATCCCAGTTGTGAATGCTCACTATTCTTTGATTGATTATCATCTTGGGGACAGTACCTGAATTTACTTTCCTCAGTGATTGATAGCCGCTCCAGTGCAGAACGGGGCTATTTACGGTTTAAATGCACGATTCACATTTTTCATTTTATATTGTTGCTTTTCTTTGCCACCTTGCATAACACAACTTGCATGCCTATAGTTGCGTATTCTTTAAAGCTTAGCATTGACATTTCCTTTTTCTTTGTGGCGCGTTGTTAAAGTTATCAAGTGGTATAACTTTAACATGGTTGAGCGGGAATCCCAACTAGCGGCATGTCTTTTCCCCATAGCCACTTTTGTGTTTTGTGAGTGCATACCAACTAGCATATGTTTCTACTTTTTAGGCCTTCTCACCACGCGAACAACTAGTTCTATGGCCCCAGAGTGAGTAAACATTTTCTATTTCAAACAATCAGCCTAGATCTTTTTTCACAACTAGTTGGATTGATGATCAAAGCTTCATCTAATTCATTTCAACACTTGTGTGTTCCCTTTTGTCCTTATGCTTGGTTTGCCATGGGATCTTCATCTTGGGGGCTTGATCATCCCTCTTGATTGTTGTATTCCATCTTGTTAACGTAAGTGCATTCAAACCCTCCCCTTGATGTTCATGACTACTTTAGTGTGAGTTTGAAGTAAGTTCATCCTCTCACTAAAGTGGGGGCTAAATGTGCCATAGAAAAATGGCCCTTTGTCATTTTCATGGCTTTTTAGGTCTTGTTTCATGGTGTTGGAACTATGTTGCTTTGATTTTATGTTGTATCATGGCTTGAACATGCTTATAATTTAGGTATTAAAACTCAAATAATGACATCTTGTAAAAGTGTTGTGAAGTGTTGTAAGACATTTCTACATTCTTCTAGACTCTATTTAATATAATTGACCTAAAACTCTCCTTTCCACTCATCAACAAGTCCTATTTTGAAGTGTTGTAAAGTCTTGTAACAAGCCTCCATGCTTTTCTAGGCACATCTTCACTACTTACACCTTTCTCATGCTTTATTTTGTCTTTTTATGCCCTCATATGCTTTAATCAAGTGTATTTTTGCATATTATCCCGACAAACAGCATTAAATATAACATATTTCCTGACACTTGTTTTTAGGTCCTAGGTGGGACCCATGGGTAGCGAATGAGTCCCCCTTGGACCCAAATTCAAAATATTTCAAATTTCCTTTCAGGATTTTATTAAAAATCACTTGATGTCGGCCTGTGATGAGGTATGAAAGGATAGTAAGGCAAGAGAATTATATAAATAAGTGATTTTCACCTCATTTTACATCTCCTCACTCAAATATTCAATCTCCTAACACATTCAAGCAATCTCAAGCACTTTACATCATCAATTAAAGCACTTTTCAAGCACTTTGTTGTTGACACATTACCGCTAAGATTTACAGCATCAAAGTTTGGTAGGTTAATGGCACATTTGCGTAATTTGTTAGTTTACATCTTTTCAAATTTTACGTTTCATTTATCTTTTCAAGGGTTTAATTACCAAAAGTGGGGTTTTACCAAGGCAAACCCCTATTCACTAAGCCTAATCATTTTTCCCCTTTTGCTTGTGTATTTGCAGCCTTTTGTCTGTAGATTTGATAGGTTATAAGGTGTTGAAGATTTATTTTTATGTCAACTAGGTGCTTCAAGTCAACATAAGTCAAATTCAAGCTTGGAGAGACTTATTTGTCTATTTTTTGCATATTTGACTTCGACAACTCCACAAGGAGACATTCCCAGATCTGGTGTTGCAGAGTTGTCTCCTAGTTTTTCAGAAATTTGGGAGAGGAATGATTTACCACCTGTGTCGAATAAGTCCCACCTTAGGAAAGGAAACTTGAGTTTTGTCACATTTCAGATCCCGACAGTTTTTCATCAGTAGGAGGACTGATTTGCCACCCTGGGTGAATGAGTCCCACTGTGAAAAATCAATAAATTTCATCAGCATTCCAGACATTCCAAAAAGCTCACACATCATCCAGGTGCACTCAAATTCATCCCTGTACCTTCTTTTCTGCTTATTTTATTTAATTTCTTCATTTTTCATAGTTATTTGCATTACACAATGTGTTTTCAAACATAAACTAAATTGCACTTTTGCATTCATTATAGTTCATCTTGATCAATCAACTGCATTTAGTTAAGTTCATTTACATTAAACAGCATTGCATACATCCTAATTTGAATGTTATATAAGCATTTTGGAACCTAAATCGCTCTCCTTTTAGGTGAAAAACCCTAGAAGTGCTAGAGAAGCATCTAGGTTCCCAAAATCTATGTTCCAGCCCCTCCCACGGTTATGAGAATTAACCAAAATAAAACCCTCTTTATGAGTTTCCCTCCCCTACATGGGAGATTTACCCTTGTCAATCATTAAATTAGATTGAGGAGGAGCAACACTTGTACCTGCAACATTAGAAGCATAGGGACACCGCTGCAGATGACCATATTCATGACACAGTATGCACCTAAAAGGAAATATCTCATAATCTAACAGTTGAGTCCAAGAATAAGAGCCAACTGTCATGTCAATTGAATCAAGCATTGGGTGACTCAAATCAATTTCAACACATACCCGTGTGTAAGAAAAAATCCTCTTGTTCAAAGTTTGTTGAGAAGGCCCGATATGTTTTCCAAGCAACAAAGCAATCAACTGCAATGTGTCACTTCTCTAACATTTAAACAGTAGCCGAGGGAGGCGAACCTAAAAAGGAACCCTAGAAGGTAGCTCCTCTACCAAATTCAAACCAGCATGCCAAGGCTTTATAAAGAGGACCGCCTAATTATAGAAGTATGGACCGCCTTCAAAGGCCCTATTCCGATCAGAAATACACACAAATTTTACCATGAAAAAATTATTCACAGCCATCAAAATATCAAAATCTCCTTCTGGGTTCCATGTTTTGTGAATCTAGGTATCAAGGAATTGAAGGGAAATATGCATTCCCATGAACTTACAAATCAAAACATGATTACTGTAGTATTCCACGTCGTCAACCACCGACTCTGATTGGATCACCATCACCGACCGATCTTGGGCCCATTCCAGACATCCATTCACTTTATGCAACTTAAAAGCACCATCTCGAGTTGAATTCAAGCTAGGAGACAAAGAGTTAGAGACCCCCCTTTCATCTCCCAACATAGAGGATCCACGAGCAGCCTTATCAAAATGCATTTGAGTCACCATTGCAAAGAAAAAAGAGGGACCCCAAGCAATCGTCCCCTCCACACCAAAACACAACCAAACCCTACTCCGAACAAGGCACTCTAAAAAGAAACACAGTGAGAAGAGAGCATAAAGTAGCACCAAAACAAGCTCCTCTAGCACCCACACCAAGAAAAGAGAACACACTGAGCACAAACCAAGTCCCCAACCCCCCAAGCTAGAGAAACCAACAAGCTAGGATAACGAAAACCAACAAAGAAGTAAGCACAAATCCAAGGAAACAAGAAAGATTAATTCAGACCACCCACAGCCTTCCCCCCACATACAAAACATCCCCCAATGCATAGCCACAAGCACTCAATTAGCAACAAAACAAACTAGGGCACTGGCACCCTAGCTCGACCTCCATCTCCCACAGGTGCCATGATCTCATAAACTAGTTATATATTGATTCAACTAATTAAATTTATATTATATTATATAATAAATATTTGATTTAATTATAAGTATAATTTAAATAATATTTAGAATATATAAAATATTTAAATTGTATAAATTAATTTAATACTAATTAAATTCATAATAATAAATTATAAATTAATGTTAATAATATATATTTTTAATACTAATTAAATTCATAATAATTAAACTATAAATTAATGTTTTTGATATAAAAGCAGCAAAACAAGGGTGTTGTCCCTTTAAAACAAGGCACCATCGGCCATCTGCAATAGAGTAACACTAACATCATAGTAACAATAGGTCAAAAAATCATACCATCACCCAAAGTAGATCATATCAAAAAAATCCCAAAAAACACATATAAGAACTAAACTACTAGTAGTGTCCATCATAATAGCATGATTTAAAACAGTCTTAGCCATAGACCACCAAGGGTCATACCAGTCATAGAGAAAGGTAAGCACATTAACAATGTCATTAGAAAAATATAATATAAATGAAGGCTTATTCAGCTAGCCCTAGTCAAAAAACCTAAACCCCCAAAAAACTAATCCTTTTTCCCGCTGCATGGTTTAACAAGAGTTATGGTGGCCCAATATTCAATGAGGAACTTAAGAAGTTCCTTGTTGGCTTCTTCTTCCACATCATTGGCAGAATTGTCCTTATGCAACAAACATAACATAGTGGCGGACCTGTGCATAATCTTCAAAGAAAATCATGTAACCTCGTGCAGCCTTTTCTCCAAACTCTCAACTTTGCTTTTTCAGGTTGTGAACAATTATAAATTAATGTTAATAATATATATTTTATATATTTATAATTAATAATTGTAACATATTAATAATAATATGAACAATTTTTTTATAGTTTGATATATAAATATTAGTTATTTTAACAATTTTTGAAATGGCTCTTCGCTCTCTGCTGGAACGACTCTCCCGCTCTCTGTTGGAACGGCTATCCCGCCCTCTACTGGAAACCTCTTGCTTTCTACGAATGGTGTGTCGTTGGCTTCTAGTGCATCATTGGTTTTTGGTGTGTCATTGGCTTTTGGTGTGCTGTCGATTTCTGGTGGGTCGGATTTGGCTGCTACTTGGTCATGTGTTGTTGTCTCATGGGTGTTTGTTGATGGCTCACCATTTTTTGTTGGGTCATTGTTGTCTTCAATTGTGTCTTTGGATGGTTCACGACCTTTGCTAGGTGGGTTTGTTGCTTCTAACTTTCCTCCTTTAGGGTCTGGGTCACTGCATTTGGATATCCCTTCTTCTTCTCTACCCTCTTTTAAGGGGAAACCCTTACGATACTCTTCTTTTGCCCCTATTGTTATCTGTGGGTAGGAGGTGTTGGATAAAGAAGATTATTTTACTCATTCTACTCTTATTTGTAGACTTAATGGTTTATGGTCTTCCCTTCCAAATCTACACAAATGGGTTTTGGAATTTTGCAGGCCTATTGTTGAGGATAGGATTGAACTCTATCCTATGGCTAGGGGTTTTTTTGTGGCTCTTTTTCAATCTATGGAGGATAGGGCTTGGGTGCTGGAAGGGGGTGTTTGGCTGTGGGAAAAGCACTCGCTTTCTCTCCGGCCTTAGTTCCCTTCTTTCAACCCTCTTTTTGTATCTATTAGTGTTGTTCCTACTTGGGTCAGACTTCCTAATCTACCTCTTCAGTATTGGGCTCCTTCTTGCTTTGAGTCTATTGGTAATGCTATTGGTAGGTTTATTATGGTTGATTCATCTTCTCTTATTCATGATCGTTCTACTTTCGCCCGCATTCTTGTGGACATTGACACCTCAATATATTTACCTGGGGAGGTCATTTTGATGGTGGGGGATAGACCATGGTCTCAGATTCTTGATTATGAGGGTCTTCCTTTCCATTGTAGAGATTCTTTTCTATAGGTCATTTGGCTGCAAAATGTTAGAAATCTCGTTGTGGTTATGCTACTTGGTGGAAAGATGCTCTTCGTGAGCATCTTACTATGGGTGACTCTCATGATCTGGATGATGATTCCGGGGAATATTTTGGGGATGGTGTTTTGGCCTCTAAAGTCATGGCTCTTGCTATTGTTAGTTCTCAATTGCCCGTTATTGTTTCTCCTGGGTCTTCTATAGTTGTTGTTGATGCTATTGGTTATGTTGTTGGTGCAATTGGTTCTTCTACTGGTGTTGGTCGGTCTAATACTAAAGTGGTTGGACTATTTGGTTGGTTGTAGCTCCTATTGTTGTTGTTGGTTGTGGGAGTGATTGTCCTCTGACATCCCCTTGCTCTAATCCTTCGGAGGATGATCTTTCTTGGATGGTTGTGCAAAGAAGGAAGAGAGGTTTTCCTAAACATAATCACTCCTCACAATCCCTTGTAAAAAAATTTTGTGGTGGTCGAAAGGCTACAAGGGTGGTTTAGCTTTGCTTTTCCCACTATTACTTGATGATGTTTGGCTGCTAGTCTTCTTTGTTTATCTCTAAAGCAGTTGTTGTATCTTCTATTTTTTTGGGTTTTATGATGATGTTGTTTGTCTAATGTAGTATCTTTTGAGCAACATTTTGTGCCTAAAGTTGTAAAGGGTTCCAGGTCCCTTCAAAACCTATTTTTCCCTTATAATCAAAACTATATAATCTAATTTAATTAATTATAATATTATATTATTTAATATTTATTTTATATATTTTTTAAATATATAATAGATTTAATTAAACTTTTATACAATAAAGTATAATATTATAATTTAAGTTAGAATATATATTAAATTATTTAAATTATTATTATAATAAATACCATTAATTTTTGTTTAATTCTATATATTGATCTAAATAATTAAATTTATATTATACTATATAATAAATGTTTGACTTAATTATAGTTATAGTTTAAATATTATAAAAAAATAAGTTGATAATGGAATGAGATCCATATATAGAAATCCAAAGGTGGTACCACATGTCAAACTAATAACTATGGAGGAAAAGTTGAAATATCCACTAAATTCAAGTTGATGGAAGTTGAAGATCAATTCATAGATTTAACTATTAAAATCTAAAAAATATTAAAAAATCTATATTACATAATAAGGTTGGACAACTAGAATATAAAAATAGGAAGTTTAAGAATATAGAATGTTAATAAAGTAACTATGTTGTTAGGAATAGGGAGACTGTAAGGTTAAGGAGAAAAGAGTAAAATAATAAGGGTCAACAAAAGTAATAAAGTACAACAAGAGAAGGTAGGAAAATTTTAACAACACCAACATGCACTAGAATACATGAAATGAAAGGTGTGAAATTAAAAAGAATCCCTTGAAGAGGGAATGCCAATCTAGAGGGTAAAAGTAAAGGAATGGTGTTATAAGAAATAGAGAATTCCCTAATGTGCATAATTATTAAGGATTTAGTTAAGAATTGTGGGCTACAATAAATGTAAAAAGATAAAGGAGACAAATGAATTAGGGAAAGTCACAAAGACATAGAACTATTGGAGAATGAGAATGAAAGAATGTGTATAGTGGCTGATAACTATGAAGTGATAAAAAATATGACATATTGGAAACATTTATATACATGATAATAAAATAAAATGAATGAAACTCCACAATACAAGGGAATGGATGGCATTTTTATCAGATAAGCAAGATAACTAATGCAAATTCATTGATTTTGGGATAATTTTGTTCAAATGAATAAACTAAGCTTATAATCTGTAAGAAGGATTCATAGCCATAAATTAAGTTGGCTGGATTGAGAAAAAAATTAGGAGTAACATAGATTATTGTTAATGGGAATAATATGATGGGGATTAAAGTAAGGGTTCAAACAACATTCATCTAATACATAAAGAGAGAAAATTTGGTTCAAATAGAGTTTAAGAGGGCGAAGAAGGAAAAAATTGAGAGGAATCTATAATATATGTGTTGTTTATAAAGTCCTCCTTATTGGTAAAAGAAATAAATAGGAAAACCCTTATTGATATGTAGTTCATAGGGTAATATATGTGTTGTCTTCAAAAGGCTAGTGGAACCTCAAGTGGAAGAACTAAGTAATACACAATGTTTTAAAGTGATCCACCTCACTCGCTAACAAGAAGAAAGATGTCTTTAGCTTCTAGAAGTGTACCTTTAAGATCAATACAATATAGAAGGCTTCTCAAATGATACTTCTCATGGCAAACCATTTGATATGATAGTTGTCAATGAATGAGGTGGATCAACCTTAGCTAAGAAAAATAATCACGATCCTTAATTCAAGAGTGAATCTTGATGAAGGAATTAGAGCACAAATATTTTATAAATAGATTAAATCCCTTTGTTTATGGATATAGGTAGATATATAGAAATCATTAATAAAGTACATAGAATTTAAGGGTAAATAAATAGAGTGATAAATAATCGCATGTACCTCATGGGTGGGTGCAAAAAGTGATCCACCTCACTCGCTAACAAGAAGAAAGATGTCTTTAGCTTCTAGAAGTGTACCTTTAAGATCAATACAATATAGAAGGCTTCTCAAATGATACTTCTCATGGCAAACCATTTGATATGATAGTTGTCAATGAATGAGGTGGATCAACCTTAGCTAAGAAAAATAATCACGATCCTTAATTCAAGAGTGAATCTTGATGAAGGAATTAGAGCACAAATATTTTATAAATAGATTAAATCCCTTTGTTTATGGATATAGGTAGATATATAGAAATCATTAATAAAGTACATAGAATTTAAGGGTAAATAAATAGAGTGATAAATAATCGCATGTACCTCATGGGTGGGTGCAAAAAGTGGCCATTTTTTTTTAAATTAAAAGGCTATAATGCAAGCGCATTATAATGTGCACGTGTTATGGCTTGGTGTGACCGAGCCTAAGGCTCGATCACACCGATCCTATAGTGCGCTCATGTTATAACGTGAGCACATTATAGCCTATTATAACAAAAAAGGCACATCCAATTCATTTCATTTTCATTGCCATTTTTCTTGCCTATGGCCAACAAACCTTGTCATTGCACGCTCGCATTCTGGAAGCATCAAATCTTGCAATTTTTTTATCAAATCTTTGTAATTACTTCTCTAGGATGTTGCCACATTAACGGGGAGGTCAAATAAGTAAGCATTGTTTGTTTTTTTTTGTGAATTTGTTGTTAGATAGGTAAATTTAGATTGTTTTTTTATGTTTATTTCTTTAATTTATAGGAGTTGATAATCAACCTAAAATTCCTCCTCAAAATCTTTCTCCTCATGAACAAGCACATGAAAAAAAATCTAAACAACCACATCAACAAACTCCTCCAAAAATTCCTCAACATCCTCTTGGTACTTAGCAAAATTTATTGGGGGAAATTGAAAACAACAAAAAACAAATTGAGGAGTTAATTGGGAGGTTGAACAATCCTATAAGTTCAACCTTGGAAAGAAGCACACTTGGAAATTCACTTCAAGCCATGTTAACACATGTAGATGTAATTAACAAGAAATTAAGTGGTTGGGCAGATAAGAGGCATGAGTGCATGAATTTTTATGCAGATAAATTATCATATAAAGAAACAAAAGATGAAAAAATTACAAAATATGATTTGTGGTCACTATTCACTAACCCACATACAAATCAAAATCTTGACCTTAATAGTAAGAGGTTTCCTATCCATTGGTGCAACCACCAAGGGATTAGGAACAATTTTTGGAATAGGTGGTGGATGGCTTAAATGACCATCCACCATGCAACAGTAATGAGGTCCCCCAATATTTCTTGAGGAAAATCTGCTCCGAGTTCATCCTCAACAAAATCTCCAACTATTTTGATATGCGGTACTTTCAAGGGAGAGGTGGTGGGTCGGCACAGGATAGACTAGGTGCACGTTAGGATCCTCAATGGCAAGGGAGACAAGCACTTGCTAGGTCGGATTATGAGCATGTTGTTATCCCTTTTGTTGTGAAGGAGAGTGTTAAGGTGGACATTCTACAGTCTATTAGCTCTTTGACTTAGAGTTTCATCTAGCATTCCAGTCCTGCAATATAGTGTCAGCCAGGGGAGAGTTTGAGGGGTAGGGTTCCACCCCATTCTTGTCAGGTTTGCAGGTCAGCCTGTACATATGACCCTACAAGTAGTCAAGAAGCCAGTACACAAGATATGTCTATAGTTGCGGGGTTGGTGATGGCAGATGACATTTTAAATGAGGTTTTCAGCCTCGATACTCAGGTAAGTATTAGCATGTTCATTTAATTTAATTTATCAAATTTCATTTTTTAAATGCAAGATTAACTAATTTAGTTTAATGATTGTAATAAAATTTCAAGGTCACAGTGTTTATACTAAATACATCGACCCTCCACCTATTTTTTACTCCATTACATCTACTACTAAGGTATGTAACTAATAAACAATTATAAATATTACATGTGAATAGCATTGTTATATGAATGGTATTCTAATATCTGATTTTGGATGGTCAATAGGTTAATATTGGAGGTTTCACAACACCTCCCAGTGCCAGTGGAGTACAAACCTTCACACATGTAATAGAATAAAGAGTTTAATTAATGAATTGTACTTAATAGATTTGTGTAGTTTATATTCATATCATTGATTACATTGCATTGCACATCTTTCAAACTCAAAGCATTACTTCACATTGCATAACTAATTACTAGATTTTGATAGATGAAAAATTTTCAATTACAATATAGGTTTTTAGAAAGTCAACATAAGTAGTCAATATAGTTTCAATTACTACCTTAAGAATAGAAACCAAGCCTTTAGCCAAAATTCCCCTCCAAATCCTTTTCAAGGTCCTCATCGTCATCCTCAATTTACCAATCCATGGAAGCTTTCACCTCTTATTCCACTTGTTCATATCCCCACCCCTCCCTCTTCATGTCATGATCCCCCTTCATCTCATAACCAAGACCACACTATACCATCCACCCCATCCTAGAATAATACCATAGAGAAGGAAATGAATTGTTAGAAAAAATGTCTCAAAGAAATGTGGTCTCATGGTGATGGAATGCCATGACACATTTGTTTGTCATGAAATTCCATCACCATGAGGCCACATTTATTTGATGCATTTATTCAAATAGTTTGTTTCCTGCTCTATGCTACCGCATTTTTTGTACATGTCTACCAAAGCATTTTATCAAACGATTCATTGCCTTAAATGTTATGGATAAAAGCTTAAAATAGGTGCTTTTGAACAAGCCATATATAGGGAAAATGGTAAGCATGATAGTAAGAAATATATAGTTCAATAAGTACTCAAAATTTTGTTCATTATCTCATACATTATAAGCCATCACCTGCATCACTATTGTAGTTTTTGTGATTGAATAATTTTTTGTTTTATTTTTATATGTTCAAAGCAGAAAAACCTCCAAATGTTCATAGTGAAATGGAGCTCAGTGTTTCTTTTTCTATAGACTCCTCGATGCCTCTCACAAGGGTATGAGGCAAATTACTAAATTTCAAATTACATTCATTATTATAGCTGTTAGTTAGTGAAAAATCAAATGATTATTGATTCGTAGTTTAATTTCTCTTTGGATGGTTTCTATAGGAGTTTAGCATGTCATAGCATGGGCATGCAAATGTTTCCCTTGAGGATAGTGATAATCTAATGGCGATAAGTGATTATTTTGTTAAATGTACCATTTTTATAATGTAATTTCTATATATTAATGTCTTTACTTTTTATTGTAACAGATAAGGCTTAATGAGGAACTAAAACTTAAGAGGAGCGGTAGGAGCACCCCTCAACCTTAGAGTAAATGAGTGATAGACTTATCACCATCCAGTCGACCAACAAAGGGCAAGAGTTTGTTTTGAGATCCTGGAGGGAAATGAATTTTGATTCCAAGGTCCTTTATTGTATGCCTATATGGCATTTTTGGACATATTTTGTATTGCATATATTTGACATTGTATGCCTATATGGCATTCTTGTAAGCCTATATTGCTATTTTGTATATATTTTATACTTATATCAACATATATTGATGTATGCCTACATGGTTAATACAAATATTTTTTATTGATGGTATCCATATTTGCATTATAAATCCACGCTTCAATAGATGTGAGTTACATGTATTCAAGTGTATACTTTACAACTTACATGTATACTTTAAGACTTCATGTATTCCAATGTATACTTTGTGAATTGCGTGTTTTCATGTGTATACCTTGTATTCATGCATATAATTTGTATTAATGTGTATACTATGTATTCATGTGTATACTTCAAGGCTTATGTGTATTTGAGTACTTGTGCTTCACTTATTCACATGTATGATTCACTTATTCACGTGTATACTTATTAATTGGTTAGACCTAGCATTGCTCATTGTTGTCCTTCATGATTTGTCTTGAATATTTATTAATTAATGTTAAACAAGTTTATTAGTTGATGCTAAACAACTTCAATATTTCCAAAAATGATTCATCAACAATTTATCATTTACTTATGCGCTAATTCAATATTGAATCCAAGGAAGAATTTAAAAGGGATAAAGCTAAAAGGAGAGGGAAGATAGATATTTATAGTGTAACCTATTGTACCTCCTACATGCAAACCTCTAATGGCTCTTGTATTCTTTTCTATTCCATTTCCTACTTTTCATATCCCATTTTCATAGGTGGATCATCACTTCTCTCAATTTTTTTCCTTCTCTTCTAGGTCCTCACCTTTGCTTGTGGTATTCTAAAATAAGCTCTAGTTTGTGGTGGGATCCTACTAAGATTCAAAGGATTCATTAGTTTTCCCCTTAGTTTTCTTAGGTGATTTTATTATTTCTTAGTTGGTTATAATGTATTTGATAGTTAATTTTGTGGAGTTGCAACCTCACATTCTTTGTAGTAGGACATTTTAGGTAGATTCCTCTTCAATAACAGCTAGAGTTATTTGTTTCTTTTGTTTCATTTGAAATACTCATCGGAGTGGGGCCAAGATACTTTTAAATGAAATATATGGTTGAGTAGATGCATAGGTTGTGAATTGTTCTAGCACCAAATCTACCTATGTAATTAGCTACTTGGTTTAGAAAATTGGAGGTTTTGATTTTTACTCTTTTTTCATCACCAAATGATATTATTGTTATTTCAATTACTTGGATTTGAGGCTTTTTTGGAGTGAAATAAGAGGTAGGATTGAAATGATCCTTCTCATAAATGTCATCCCATTTATTACCCAAGGAAGAGTGACTTGGTTTCTCCACCATGTGTCCAACTTCTTGCCCATATTTTCATCAATTACTTATTCTATATTCACTCCAACCTAGCTTCTTCAAAGAATGCATTTTTTAATTATAGGTGATATGCAACAAATTTCTTATAGAATGTTTGATATGATTGTGAATGAGTAGGAATAGGGGTTGTAATATCTCATGTATCAACATATATTTATACTTCTTCTTTGGACTATTTTTTAGTTTCTACTTATGGTTGAGGCTCTAGTGTGAAATTATTAACATCATTATTCTTGATTATCTTTAGGTAGGTCATAAGCCACCATTTGGGCTCATATTCCAATTGACCTATGATTAGGTTTAGCTATAAATCTTTTAATTTTTTTCTATAATCTTAAAAAAATTCCTCTTTACAACAACCATATTGTTGTAAGGGAAAGGGGGATAATTTAAAAATGTCTTTCCCTTTCTAGACTTGAGGATGATCATACAAGATTTTAAGAATCATGTAGCCTTCTCATTTGTGATTAGAGCCATAATAGGAATAAGAAAGTTACCTAAATACTAATATTAATAATAATCAATTCAATGTAAGTATGAGATCCACATAGTAATTAGATCATAACCCCTTCGAGAAAAAAAAGGTTTATGCTTTCCTCAATTATGTTGACACCCATATGTTTTACCTCTTTCATGTAATCATATGCTTTTGGTGTGGAAAACTCAGACTTGTCAACTTTCATGTGAATCTTTCTATTTTCCTTTGTTTTGCATGCCATCATAAGGGATCGAGTTGGTTGAACATAGCTCAAAGTGATTTGGTGTGTTTGGGTGTGAAAGAGCACCATGCTTAGCATAAACATACCCATTCAGATGTGATGGAATAGTCAATTTAGTCATACGAGTTGCAAAATGAAAGTTGCACCACTTTGGAACTTTACACTGCTTGCATTTGACAACTTTTTCCTCAACTGAAAAAGTCATCACCACGGGAAAACGCCTCTGAGATAGAAAAAATTGAGAGAGGTTATTGTAGAGGGTCCCAACACAATCTCATAGCCTTGAATGGAGAGTTTTTAAGTGTCATTTTTTTTTAGTAATATCCCATCAAAGATTGTAGTCATTTTACACTTTGGACTCTTAAGGGATCGAGCCAGTTGAATGTAGCTTGGAGTGATTCAACATTTTTGGGTGCAAAAGAGGACCATTTCTAGTGTAAATGTATCCATCCAGATGTGTTGGAATAGTCGGTTTGGTTGTACAAGTTGCAAAATGAAAGTTGCACCGCTTTGCAACTTTACACTACTTGCATTTGACAATTTTTTCCTCAACTGAAAAGTCATCACCATGGAAAAACGCCTCCAAGATAGAAAAAATTGAGAGGTTATTATAGAGGTTCCCAATGCAATACCATAGCCTCAAATGAAGATTTTATAAGCATCACGGTTTCTAAGTAATAGTCCATCAAAGATTGCAACAATTTTTCACTTTGGACTCTTAAGGATTGAGCTAGTTGAACGTAGTTCGAAATGATTCAACATGTTTGAATGCAAAAGAGGACCATTCCTAACATAAACATACCCATCTAGAAATTTTGGAACAATCGGTTTGGTCGTACAAGTTGTAGAACGAAAGTTGCACCACTTTGCAACTTTTCACTACTTGCATTTGACAACTTTTTCTTCAACTGAAAAATTGTCACCACTAAAAATTCCTCCGAGATAGAAAAAATAGAGAGAATTTATTATAGATGGTCTCAATGTGATCCCTTAGCTTCAGATGGAGAGTTTGTAAGCATCACATTTTATGAGTAATAGCCCATCAAAGATTGCAACCATTTTGCACTTTGGAATCTTCAAGGATCAAGCCGATTGAATGTAGCTCAGAGTGATTTGGAGTGTTTGGCTGTAAAAGATGACCATTCCTAGTGTAAATGTACCCATCTAGATGCGTTGGAACAATCAGTTTGGTCGTACGAGTTGCACAACAAAAGTTACACCACTTTGCAACTTCATACTGCTTGCATTTGACAACTTTTTCCTCAACTAAAAAGTCACCACCATAGGAAAGCACCTTTGAGATAGAAAAAATCAAGAGAGTTAATTATAGAGGGGCCCAACACAATCTCCTAGCCTCAGAAGGAGAGTTTGTAAGTGTCATGGTTTCCGAGTAATAGCCTGTCAAAGATTGCAACCATTTGCACTTTAGACTCTTAAGGGATCAAGCCGGTTGAATGTAGCTCAAAGTGATTCAACATGTTTGGGTGTGAAAGAGGACCATTCGTAGTGTAAACGTACCCATCTAAACGTATTGAATATTGGTTTTGAATGCGTCACGAGGATTGCAGAATGAATGTTGCACCACTTTGCAACTTTACATTGCTTGCATTTGACAACTTTTTCCTCAACTGAAAAGTCATCACCATGGTAAAAAACCTTCGAAATAGAAAAAACCAAGAGAGGTTATTGTAGAGGGGCCCAATGCAATCCCCTAACCTCAAACGAAGAGTTTTTAAATTTCACGATTTTTGAGTAATAACCCATCAAAGATTGCAACCATCTTGCAATTTGGGCTTTTAAGGGATCAAGCCAGTTGAACGTTGCTCAAAGTGATTTGATGTGTTTGGGTGTAAAAGAGGACCATTCCTAGCATAAAAATAGCCATGTGGACATGTTGGAATAGTCGGTTTTGTCGTACGAGTTGTAAAATGAAAGTTGCACTACTTTGCAACTTTACACTGATTGCATTTGACAACTTTTTTCTCAACTGGAAACTCATCACCACAGGAAAAATACCTCTAAGATAGAAAAAATTGAGAGAGGTTATTTTAGAGATTCCCAACCTGATCTCATAGGCTCAAACAGATAGTTTTTAAATACCATATTTTTCGAGTAATAGCACGTCAAAGATTGTAGTCATTTTGCACTTTGTACTCTTAAGGGATCAAGTCGATTGAATGTAACTTGAAGTGATTCGGAGTGAAGGGATAAAACTCATAACCTAAAGGGAATCTAAGGATGCTTGATATCACATGAAAACCTACATCAACAATTCCTTTGAACTTTAATATCAGAGAGCAACATCTTCTTTGAAGTCAGCAACAACCACTGACATGCCTTTGAACTTGAATATCCTTGGATTCTAGTTCTAATATAAGCATTGTATATATTGCCTCCAAATTATAAGTAATGATACCTCTTGAATTTGTACAATGGTAAGACTTATACAACCACTAATATTTTCATTATTTTGGTGATTTAGGAAATGAAATTCTCTTTAGAGATCACATAACACTTTGCACAAGCATAACAATGAAAAAAGAGCTAAAATGAATGCTTAACAATGCTAAACCAACACAAAAACTTTCTATCCATTATAGACATTTCCTTTTCTTGTTATTGTTCACCATTTGTAAATCTTTTATAACTCCTCATAAACAACCTTTTCCTTGCATGCATTTGCGTGGTTGAGAAAATTCCTCAAAGACATGACTCTTGAGGTATTCAAATTAATTATTGTCCCCATTCACTTGATAAAGGACTACCCCTTTGTGAGTATATTAGACCTTATATTATTGTACTATGAAGTGTCCTTGATTCCTTCTATTGACTGTCATTTGTATGACTATCCTCTAATATTTATATGCAACTCATTGTCTTTAAGGCCTAAGGACTACCCTCTTGAATCCTTATGGACTATCTTTCCTCTTGTAATTGCACTCCCCTTAACTAAGTTCTGCAACCTTTTGTGCAATCTGCCATTAATGAATGTCTTCAGACACCTTCAAGTATGCCCTTATAACTCATGTTCTTAAAATCTCATGTCTGTAATGAGATTGCTGCCCCTTTTATGACTATGATCATGCATAACTCGTAAAAAGTAATTGAAGTCAAAGATACTAATAATACTTATGAGAATGAACAATACAATATAGGTAAGCTCTATGGATCACTCAAGGGTCCATTTAGTAAGGAGAAGTAGAGGTAATATTACGTAGAAATGTATGGTTAGTAGGATTTCTCCTAGTCAATGAACATGTCACCATAGCTTCACAAGCTTTCCTCATATCTACTTAACTCAACATATCCATATGTCACTAAGCCCAAGGTTGGCTCTCAATAGGATATATCAATAGGCAACCATAAAAGTAGGAATCTATCATACCTATAGTTATGCATATAATCCAAGGGTGGGTACCTTGTATCACAAGCTCAAGCATACACAAGTTATATATTGGGTGTTTTCAAACAAGAATCACATACATAATCCATTATCAAAGAATTTTTCAAACAAGAATCACATACAAAATTCATTAACAAGGATTGAAAGGATTTGAAACTAAACTTAATATGACCACAAGAAACATTAATAAGCTCATGACATAATACAATGACACACCTAATACTATTACCAATGTACTATGAATGAAAACACTCAAAAAATACTTACCAGACCACAACCTCAACTATCATGATTGAATGAAATATGAACCCCTACACCTCAATCAACATAATCTAATGTATTGGAACTTTTGTTTGATATAGAAACATG